>JAJMBG010000007.1:0-254391 GCA_030565225.1 Allodekkera sacchari
TCACTTTTTCCTTCTCTTCCTTGTCTCTTGTTAATTACTTCCCTTAAAATCACTTCTTCCTTCTCTTCCTTGTCTCTTGTTAATTTCCTTTTCCCACTCACTCTCTCACACAAAATCGGATTGGGAACTCTGTAGAACTCCTTACCATTACAAAGGTAACTAAAAAGTTTTTGAAATTTTTATTTTTCCATTTCAAGTTTTGCTAAAATAATTTAAAGTAAATTCCTGCATGATACCATTAGATGCTCATATAACTGTAAAACTCTCCCTCTGGAAATTGTGTAATACAGAATGTTAGGTTTAAGTTAATTAATCTTGCTTGCAGAGATGTCAAAATGTGAATTTTTCAGTTACTATGGTTAACAAGAACTGTGGCATAAGCTTGAAATCTTCGCTATATTGAATTTTATGGCTATTTACTGGATGCATACTACATTCTGCCGCTTGAAAATTTCGATTACTTTCTCCGTTTACTAGATGCATAACTGTTTCAAAGTCTGATAATTGGCACATCATATATTATGCGTATAAGGACAGTTCGTCATATAGTAGAAACCACGCATTTGTAGAATGCTACCAAATGATTTTCGCTGAAGTCGGAGTCAAGCGGTCACCATTGTTTTTGTGGCAACTCATTTGCGGGTAAACGGATTGATTAAGAGATTTTGAAGTGATCCAGTTCATTACGTATTGCCCAATAGGTAGCAAGGATTCCATTAAACTCATTTCCAAACAGAGAACGAGACCAACAGTTCGATGGCATTAAGAGTTCATCAAAATACGTCACACAATGTAGCATGCAAATATCACCGACTTAGTTCACAGTAGATGATTAGGTACTGCAGGTTGGGAAACTTCAACCGTCATTTCTTGCAGATATCTACAAAAGGCAAGTTAAACACCTTAGCCGAACCAGTATTTTTGAAGAAATTCCGACTGAAATACGCTTCCGACTAAACTAAAAATTTTGTACCGTGTGCAAAAAATTGTGGCATATAAGCGTAATTGACCGTTATTAAACTTTAAATAATCTCATCGGCACTAGTGGAAATAATTATGAAAGAATATTTTGCTAAAAGCCAATCTTAATTTACATATATGCACCTTGTATCTATGTAAGATTGTACATAGATGATTCAATTACAAGTCTTTCCGAAGATGACTGACATCACCGAGAGTAGGCCGTGCAACTAACCTCAGATGCCTGCCTTATCTTCGCTGAATCACTAACATATCTTGCCAGATCATTCAATAAAAAGTACGGCAAATAGAAGAGTATCTTGATGATAAGCCGATTCAGGCATCTCTATACACCTCAAAAGCCACTTTGTTATAATTATCAGATCATATCAACCAATTGGTGGCATCTTTTCTTGGCATACCGCGCTTGGCCGCGAGTTGTTTCTTTTTTTTGTTTATCTCACATAATGCAAAAAAAAAAAATATGCACGTCTTCTCCATGAAGCCATGACACCTTCTCATTTCAACCGGCATTATATTTGGTCAGGCGTATCATTGTAACGGAGATTTGATACACCAATAGATACAATGAAAGCATAAATAGAGTTTGCTAGTGGCTGTGGGTCTTCCGGTTCCGGATATTTGTTCTCAGCTACTGCTTCCATCTCACTTCTAAATCTCGGATGACCTAAAAGCGGAAATAAACACACCAGGTGCGAGATGAACTCTTACAATCCGGATGAAGGCACCTGTGTGTCTGTGTAAGTAGCTGTTACTGAAAATTAGAGATATTCTGTACTTGCCATCTCAGATACTACGTAGAGCCGCTTGCAATTTGAGTTACGCCAGGGGAAGCTTTTTGCATCATTGTGCTTTGGTTAAGTTCATCACAGGAATGGGTATCCTTTCTGACTAAGGTAAGGTCAATTTCTTGCAAGCTCCCAGCAAGCGTCATCTTTTCAGTTTACCACACAGAACTTCTGTACCTCGCGCGGCACGCACATGGGGAGAAGTAAAAAAAAGAAATGAAAGTTCAAAGTTGAACTTATCTTTCAAGGTAGCATTTTGATAAAAATTTTAAGTTTTTCACTGATAGCAATGAAGCAGAGATAACGTTTGAAGCTTTGTAGAAATGGTATATAATGGCTCTCGTTCCTACGTATTCAACACAAGAGATTCGTGTTGTCAGCCTACGCCAGATAAGAGACTCCCCTCTCTAGTATATAGCTATTTTACTGGAATCTTCGATGGTGGCACTTAATCCAATTGCTTCAATCAAAAGTCCTTTGGACTCAAGATTTAGTGCTATTAAAAGTACTCAGTCTAAGCTTCGTGGCATTAATGCTAAGCAGGCGGTTGGAGATGAAGACTTATTGCATGAAATTGGTTACAAACAGGAGTTGAGACGAACCTTCTCTACTTTCGAAATGTTCGGAGTTGCTTATTCTATTATGGGTCTTCTACCTTCCATTAGTTCATTGACAGGTACAGGATTTACTGCTGGTCCTGGTGGTTTTTTGTGGTCCTGGTGTGTTGCTTCCGTTTTCATTTTATCCGTTGGCACTTCTATGTCAGAGTTAGCCTCCGCAATTCCCACATCCGGCGGTTTGTACTATTGGACCTTCTACTACGCTCCAGAAAACTATCGAGTTCCAATTTCCTTTGTTATTGGATTATCAAATTCATTAGCATTATGTTCAGGTCTTGTTTCTATTGCCTATGGTGGCTCTGAAGAGGTGTTGGCAGCCGTCTATATTTCGAAGGATGGAAATTTTGACATCACGACAGGAAAAACCTATGGAGTTTTTGTTGGTATCGTCGTAACCCAGGCGATTTGTACTTGCATTTCTTCCAAGCATGTGGCCTGGTTGCAAACTACGTCAGCTATTTGCAATACAGGATTGATTATTCTATTTTTAATAGCTCTTCCTATCGGCAACAAGGTGAATCATTTGCCTTTCAATGACGGCCAGTTTATTTTTGGAAAAGTTATGAACCTATCAGATTGGACCATTGGGTGGCAGTTTGTCCTTTCTATGATGACTGCTGTCTGGACAATTGGATGTTTCGATTCTTGTGTTCATATGTCTGAAGAGGCAAAGAATGCATCGTATGGTGTGCCAATCGGTATTATTGGATCCATTAGCTTCTGTGGTACCGTCGGATTTTTCATCATCATCTGTGTTAATGCATGCATGAGCTCAGATGTGGCATCCGTTGTTGGAACCGACACAGGATTCCCAATGGCTCAGGTTATCTACGACTCTTTGGGAAAGAAGTGGGCCATTGCAATGATGTCATTAATCGCTACCTGTCAGTGGCTTATGGGTTCTTCTATCTTGGCAGCTTTATCCAGACAAGTTTGGGCTTTTGCCAGAGATGATGGTTTACCATTTGCTTCAATTGTTAAAGTTGTTAACAAGAAGTTGAAGGTTCCTATCAGATCTGTCATATTCAGCAGTCTTGTTGGCCTTTTAATTGGTTGCTTGTGTTTGGCTGGATCCACAGCTGCTAACGCTTTGTTCTCATTGTGTGTTTCAGGTAATTACCTTGCTTGGTGTACTCCTGTCTTTTTAAGGTTAACATCAGGAAGAAAAAGATTTAATCCAGGAAAATTCTATCTAGGTCCTGTTTTATCAAAGATTAACAGTATTATAACTTGCCTCTGGGGCGCTTTTATTATTGTTGTTTGCATGTTTCCAGGTTCAAAGGAGGTGGATAAGTCAACCATGAACTATACTTGCGTTATCACATGTGGCGCATGGATTCTATCCTTGATCTATTATTACGTTTATAAATACAAAATCTTCTACGGGCCAAAATCCAACCTTTCACCAGAAGATTTTGTTGATTCGAGCGAGCAGGATGTTGCTCCAGTGGATATCGATGCTTTCTTAGAAGAAAAAAAAGAATGAAAGAAGAAAAAAACAATAAATACTTATACTTAACTTATTCGTTGATAAAATCCAGTTTTGAAGTGGTAGGACATTTTGTCATTTATATGATGGATAAACACAAAATAAGGATGGTTGGAGTTAAATTATCGGGAAGAGTAGTACATATCGAGAATGGATGTTCAGATTAATAGG
This sequence comes from Allodekkera sacchari, assembly GCA_030565225.1. Classification (NCBI taxonomy): domain Eukaryota; kingdom Fungi; phylum Ascomycota; class Pichiomycetes; order Pichiales; family Pichiaceae; genus Allodekkera; species Allodekkera sacchari. The sequence continues at coordinate 4,050 of JAJMBG010000007.1, forward strand.
TTTAAGTAAGCACTCTACCATATTTGATATTAATCACTGGAAGTTATAAGCAGACTGAATACCATGTATTATAACAGGGAAGCAAGAAAGCCGTGGCCACAAATTTCCTACCACCTTCAGCAAAGGCCATATGTAGGTTAACCCATCAGGACTACAAAGGATAACCTTCCGCAAGATAAATTTCTATGCTTGGAATCGGGTTCTAGACTATTCCCCGAAAAAACGAGTTCCCTATAATATGGTTGAAAAAACCATGATCGACGCCGAGACTAAGCTAAGTTGGAAAATGAAGGTGGCGAAGCTATCTGCTGTTGAGAAATCGCTGCAAGTATCGATCGGCTTGAAAATGGTCAACGTACGGCTTTCTCGGAAATTGAGGTGGCATATTCTTTTGACGCTTTCCACATTTGATAGGAGTTTAAATAAGCGGATCTCGAGCGCCGGTGCAGTATTCCGTTTGTCGCGGTATGAACATTGGGTACAAAGTGAATGAGTCTTGGCATTCAAGTTCACCTCATTACAGCCCAGTACCGGGGATAAGACTTCGGTATATAATGTAGCAACAATTACTGATGGCTGACTGTTATTAGAAATACTAGGCCTTATAAACAAATATCAGAACGTACCTATCGAAGGTAATATCGTAATTGTATTTAACTACAGTAGCGGGTAATGGTCTTCCATTTTAGGACATGTTTTTCGAGAATACCGAGCACCCCCGCAAGAAAAATCAAAGCAGAGAAAAGCCTATCTCGGAAAAGCTGCAGACTTGAGTAACAGGGAGCACTTGAAGATAATTGGGATTTCGTAACATTAAGGCCAAACTAGATGTGCTAGTTGGTTATTTTAGGGGAAATCCGCATCCTGGCTGCAGGCCAATCGTTGTGATACTCAAGAGGGGCTAAAATAGGTTTTCAATTCCTATTGGGATAATAAATTTTCGGCATTGATTGGGCCTCGTTAGAAACAAACTTTCTGGTCTTGCCTCCACTTTGAACAACAATATTACTTTGGCTCTACTGGCAAATTAAGAGTAAGAACCAAGATACGTATATGGACTTTAATGAATTTTATGTGTGTGTACTTTTTTTACAGCTTTGATTCTCCCTTGGGGTAAAAAAGATGGTTCTAAAAGCATGATGGAACCGATTACAACTCTTGGCCGGCCAAGAAATTTCTTGACTGAAAAAATTCCGATCTCTCTCCCGTAAATGCACAACAACGGGAAATTTAAGAGTAAATGGTAAGATTTTGTTTACCGATAAGTGAACGAACGCATTCTTCTTGTAGTCTTCCCCGACCTTTCAAAATTTGACAGGTTGTAGGAAATTGTGTAGTTTGAGGTGGCAGTAAGTTTGGAATAATTTCTTCTCCAAAACACTATGTCTATCGTTATCCGAAATATCAGTCTCTCAGATCAAAAAGAGCAAAAAAAAAAAAAAAAAAAAAAAGGAAAGCACACAGCATCTCTTTTAGGCATCAGAGAATCTAGGGGTACTGATAGTGAACTGTGATTTGTTGGCAAAGTTCAAAAGGTAATGTGAGTCTTTTCAAGCATATCAACATGCTACCCTAGAAATTCAGCCGCCAGAAAATAATTCATTTTGGGAAATAATTTATTGCATGAAAACTTTGAAATTCAGGAATTGCAGCGGGTGTCGAATTTTCCGGCTGATAACCGCTATTCTATAAAGCCGGCAGGTTTCCCAGCATGTAGTAGTCTTCACAATCTTCCAATCAACATTGGATTATGGGAGAATTACATGAGACTATAAGCTCTTTTAAGAGTCCAATTGCTTCCAGATTCAGTGCGATCAAAAGCACACAATCACGTATCAGAGGTATCGATGCCAAAGGTGCAGAAAGGGATGAAGATTTGTTACATGAGATTGGTTACAAGCAAGAGTTGAGAAGAACATTTTCCACATTCCAGATTTTTGGCATCGCTTTCTCTATAATGGGTGTGTTCCCGGGCATCGCTTCCTTGGCTGGTACAGGATATACTTCGGGACCTGCTGGTTTCTTATGGTCATGGTTCATTGCTGCTCTTTTGATTCTCTCCGTTGCTACATCGATGGCAGAGCTAGCCTCTGCCATTCCAACATCTGGTGGCTTATACTACTGGACATTTTATTACGCTCCCGAGAATTACCGGGTCCCAATTTCCTATGTTATCGGTTTGTCAAACTCTATGGCTCTTTGTTCCGGAATTGTCTCAATTGCCTACGGTGGTGCAGAGGAAATTCTTGCTGCTGTGGTCCTTACCAAGGAAGACTTTAAGATCACTACAGGTAACACCTATGGAATTTTTGCCGCTATTGTCATTACTCAGAGTATCTGCACCTGTCTCTCATCCCGTCATGTTGCCTGGTTGCAAACTACATCTGTGATCTGCAATCTCTCCATCATAGTGCTTATCTTTATTGCTCTTCCAATTGGAACTAAGCTAAATAGACATCATTTCAATGATGGCCACTTTATTTTTGCAGAAGTCGACAACTTTTCCGACTGGCCTATTGGATGGCAGTTTGTTTTATCATTTATGACTGCGGTCTGGACCATTGGAGCATTTGATTCATGTGTCCACATGTCCGAAGAAGCTAGAAATGCGTCATTTGGAGTTCCAATTGGTATCATAACGTCCGTTGCTTTTGTTGATCTATTAGGCTTCTTCATCATAATATGCATCAATGCATGTGTTGATTCTGATCTTACCAAAGTCTTAACAACTCCAACTGGTTTCCCAATGGCTCAAATTCTTTCAGATTCTTTAGGTAGAAAATGGGCTATTGCTATCATGTCATTGATTGCTACTTGTCAGTGGCTATGTGGTGCTTCCATTGTGACAGCTGCTTCTAGACAGATTTGGGCATTTGCAAGAGATGACGGTTTACCATTTGCTTCATTTGTTAAGGTTGTTGACAAGAAACTGAAGGTTCCTCTTAGAGCTGTTTTATTCTCCATGATCGTCGGTTTAGCCTTGGGTTGTTTGTGCTTTGCCGGCAGTGCCGCAGCCAATGCATTGTTTTCGTTAGCTGTTTCTGGTAATTATTTGGCCTGGTGTGCACCAGTTTTCCTTAGAATCACTTCTGGAAGAAAGAGGTTTACTCCGGGCAAGTTTTATCTTGGTCCAAAGTTGTCGATGATCAATAGCATCATCACATGTCTATGGGGAGCTTTCACCATCACTATGTCAATGTTCCCATCGACAAAGACTGCTGACAAGACTGACATGAATTACGCCTGCGTCATCTCATGTGGTGTGTGGATCTTGGCTGCAATCTACTACTTTGTCTACAAGTACAAGGTGTATTTTGGTCCAAAATCCAACTTGTCTCCTGAGGACTTCTCAGAAAGTGGAGAAAAGGATGTCGCTCCTATAGCAATTGATAACATTATGGATGAAAAGAAGGACGATTAAATATAGTATCTGTAAAACTATTCTCGAATGTATTTTGCTTTCTAGAACGAGAAGCCGAGCTTTCTACAGTAAAAAAAGACGCTGGAAGGTGAATAGAAAGGTGGTGACCAAGTCGAAAATCAAGAAAGAAAGCGAATATATTCTTCTGAACACAACAGGTTTTGTCACTTTGTGTATGAGAAGACTTTCAAAGAGTAAATGTGAGCAAATGATTAGCCTAGATAACTTGGTAGCACATGGCTGGGAGAAACTTAGAAACTCATACTCCATGGCTGCTCAAATGTCTAGAGCCATCATATTTCTTTTCCCAAAATCAACTTTTCTCAAGGTTAAATGCTACTTGTTTAGTATAAATTAATTGTATGGCAAATTAATATGCCATACGTACCTGCAGCCCAGCTGTATACATTAACTGTAGAATGCTCTAGGCGCCGCTTGCTATTTTGCTTTATCATGTGACTTGAATCACACTCTATAGCACTTCTGGCATTCATATTCATTTCCAAGGCGCAGTCACTTGACTATCTATTTGTTAGAATCTATATTCACAAGCAAGCATGTCAGCAATGTATTTTCAGCCTACTAAACGGTTGCATACTCCTGAAGACTTAAAGAAGTTTCAGGCATCACAAACATACCATGATGTTTTAGAATTTGTGATCCGGCTAGCCACCTCTGTTCATGGACTAGAACTTACTGATAAAGATTTACCAATAGATGACAGTATTCAAGGGACACTAGAATTGCTTGATGACATTGACGAGATAATTAAGTTGCACCCAATCAGAAAGGATACAACGAGTCGGTTTGGTAAGGTGGAGTTTCGGGATTTCTTTGATGATTTGGCTGCGCAGAGTGAAAAGCTAATTCAGAAACGAATAAAGCTCGAAGATCCTGCTAGTATTGTTGAATTATCGGTATACCTTATCAACAGCTTTGGAGACAGAGAAAGAATTGATTATGGTTCAGGCCACGAGTTGAACTTCCTGTGCTTTTTGCTCTGCTTGGACAAGCTAGGATATTTCAAATCCAGGGATTTGGACAAGTCCATCGTGCTCAAAGTGTTCAATCACTACATGAGCACGATGAGACATCTCCAGCTTCTTTATTGGCTAGAACCTGCTGGCTCCCATGGTGTTTGGGGCTTGGATGATTACCATTTTCTTCCATTTCTATTTGGAGCAGCGCAACTCTCTCCCTTCAAAAGACCTCGTCCGCTTTCCATTCACAACAAGGACTATGTTTTGGAGTTTAAGAACAAGTACTTCTACTTTGCATGCGTGGATTTCATATATCAGACAAAGACTGGCGCTGCTACATCTTTGAGGACCACTTCGCCGATGTTGGACGATATAAGCGGAGTCAAAACGTGGAAGAAGATTGAGGAAGGTATGATAAAGATGTACAAAGGAGAAGTGCTCGGAAAGCTACCTGTGGTGCAGCATTTCTTCTTTGGCTCAATACTTCCATGTCCTGCCGATATTCCGGTTTACACAAAGGAAGAGCTGGCCCATGAGGATCATGAATGCCTCCATTCGACATGGGGAGGCTGCTGTGGAATTAAGATACCTAGTGCAGTAGGAGCAAGTGCAGTGGAGAGAAAGCAACATCAGATACCATTTGATTAATAGGCACCTAGTTTAGTGTCTGCACATAGCGCATGCACATAATGCTATAATTAATTTCTGACCCATGCCTTCTGGAACGTGTCCTAAAACGATCGAATGAGATCCTCCAGTTTACAGGTATTACTCAATGGTGACTGCTACGTGTCTTTGATTATTACGCCGATCCAGCTTGAATGATTTACTCAGATATAGTTGGTTGGTAGTACCACGCCAATACGCTACACTCCAACCTGGTTAGAATCTACAGATTGCTAGGAAAATATCAACCCAGGAATTCTGGTAGACTATATAATACAAACGCATAGTATACATGACAAGAAATTGCCCAAGGACAACTCAAAAGAAAAGCAGAATATATGCAGGATTCCTGTGACGTAGCAAACATGTGCCAACTTCGAATAGGCAACAATGGCCTCCAAGCTGCCATCTCACCAGCCAAACCGCAACTGGGATGCTGTGAAAACCGGTGGCTTCCAGATTAACTTCTCGGGGTCAATCATATGTCTCTTCTTCTTCTTAAGCTTTTCGTATTCTTTAACAATTTGATCCGTCACACAAATGATATGCTGACCCTTGTAGTACTTCAACATATTCATGGTCTGAAGCGTATGAAGAATATCTGTGGTGGTCATAGAGGTGACTTGCGAGATCTCGTCGATGCTGACCTCGGTGATATTGCTTTCCACCAAGTACTTAGTGATGGTTTCGGTCCAGTAGGCTCGATAAGATAGCAAACCCAAATCCGAAAGCGGCTTTTCTGGAGAGCCGACCTTACCTTCAAGTTTAGACAACTCATACGAAAACTGGATCAATAATTTTCCGTAACCGTGACGCTGGTAGGGAGGTAATGTTAGAATACAGGCAACGTTGTAGCCATCGGCACTCTCCTTTTCCTTGGAGAAATATCCGACAAAATGGTAACCATATTCGTCTCTTCTGGTCATGCAGTAAAACAAAAACGGATCGACGTCGTAGTAAAGCGTCTTGTGGTCCAAGAACAACTTGGAAAGAAGGCAGAGATTACGGCACCAAGTTCTCTGCTTTCTGCCGTCGATCTCAAAAAATGACACGTAGTCATCCCTGTAGATCTCGTTTCCAGGCGGATGTCTAAGCGTCGACTTCGATCTAAACCGTTCGAACTGATTCTTTGACGGGAAGTAGCTCAGCGTGAAGTCGTCGACGTAGAGTACACCTTCTTCCGTGTACTCCACTGGGTAAGGCGAGAAATACCACGGCTCCACCTCGTGGTTGCCGAGGTAGATCTTGTGAAAGTTCCGGATCTTGGCCAGAGCATGTGTGTCACTCAGCATCATGGATCCACTAGTCCTTAACTTCTTGATCTCGTCTTCTCTAGACAACATCTCTTCTGCCTTCTTTAGTCCCTGCACATTCAAGTTATCCAAATCCATTTCGTCCTCCTTTAGGTGGCTGACAATCTCCACCGTCGGTTCCACGGACTCCTCTCGTATCCTCTCTTGATCCTCGTCGTCACCTTTCTTCTTCTTCTTCTTCCGCTTCTTCGACTTAGGTTTACGAGGAAGATACATGGGACGATGAAAGTCGATCCTAGTCTCATCGATCCACTCATCGTTTCTCTTGTTATACTGCACATAGTGCACGTAGTAACGAGTCTTGTCCTGCCGTTGCTGACTGGCCAAGATTTCCGACAACCGGTACAGTTCACCTTTCAGCACATACACCTGGCATCCTGACACCATTTGATACGGTGTGAAAAGCTGCTTTTCTACAGGTTCTGGAGCCTCGAGTCTGGACTCCTCTTCTGGGTCTGGGTCTGATTCCTCTGAGTCCGACATCGGCGGTATGCAGGCAGAGAAAATGGAATTCTGAAGAAAAAAAAAGTTTGTATAAAAGGTGAAAAAGTGAGTAGCAAAAAAACAGCAGTTGAAATCTGCAGCGATGTGCGCGGCTTGGAATAGGCGGCAGAAGAGGGCGGTGCAGATGGAGATGGAGATGGAGATGGAGATGGAGATATTGGATGACAGCGGGCAGATAGCAGAAGACATGATACTTTAATGTGCAGGAAACCCCCGTTTTTATATTTGGAGAGTGAAACAGCAATTTCAGAGGCCGGTTCCTTCTGGCAATTGAAGCAACGTACGCAACGTGCTTTGCTCCCCAACAAAGCTGTGCCTAAACACATAAATGCGGGGCAAACATACTTGTACTACCGAAGCAACGGCGTCAAGGCCTACTAGTTTGGGGTGCCGAGGAGGTCAGGCTTGCGTGCCAGTAAAGCAAAAGTCTGCTCTTTGGCTCTGCGAGCATACAGTCTGTTGAGCACAGCATATCAGTTTACAATCAGGTGCCTGCTATATGTACAACCTGAAACTTCATTATTTTCTGTAAGGTTTCTGCTGCTCATATTGCTAACAATATGCTGTTCCTTGGTGCACAGAAATGCTCGTTAATTGCCACATTACCGCTGTCAGATAATTTTTAGCGCCGATAGAAAGAAGTTGATCTACACTAAACCAACAAGTCTGAAACAACCCAGCAATCCCAATGGTAGTCCAAACGTCTCATTTGATCATCAGCAAGTTGTGTACTGGTATCTGCCTCCGACATAGGGTCTCCATCTGCTGCTGTCGGCGTCTAAGGTTAACGAGAGCTGTTAGTAATTATGCCGTGTGTAAGCCTAGTTCTTCCAGGTAACGCTACCCAAAGGTCGTACTGACCGTAAGCTCATTTTTGCAGCCTACAGACTACACTATTCTTTCCGGGAGGGTCACAGGATTTGTATGCACTCCACCCACCTACATCCAAGTACCCTGGCTCATAGACCCGTGCGTATCTTCTTGCGTGTTTCCACCATCCCAACATCCTTGTCCTAGTTATAACGCCACTCTATTCTACCCCGCTATTTTTTGCTGATCAACGATACCTCAGCTAGCCCATGGCGACGCAAAAGCAGTCTAGTCTCCTAAAACTTGTTCCAAAAAAAATAAGCGCCAGTTACACACCATCGTGGTGTAGCGACTCAAGAGTTAGCAGAATGATCACCAGAACAGTCATGAGTCCGGCATCATCCTGGAAGTTGGGGGCTGAGCCGGGCAAACAAGATTACATGTGATGTGCGTCTAGAATCATCCATAATCTTATGGCTTCACTTGACCATGACAATGGTGGTTTACAGCTACAGCGCTATTAGTGTGCAGCGACCACACGCCGTAACCACGCTGGAAAAGTTCTACGATTTTATCGGGAAAAAAATTTTCCTGTGTCACCGGCGGTCCCGATCAGGAAGATTTATACGAGGCGGAAAATCAAGTAATTAATTTTAAATTGTGACTTTTTTTTTTAGTTTATTATTATTATTTTTTTTTTTCTTCGTAGTGTTTGGCTCCTTTCTCCCTAGTGAACGTTTTTCATTCATTCACGTATAAAAGTCTGTTTGCTTCCACGCCGCTTTGCCCTTCTCCTTTTTGATTGCTTGGTTCGTTAAAAAACTATGTCTTATACTTATCCGTTGCCAAACTTGAAAGACTACGACGTGTCGCCAAAGACGGGATTTCTTCCGGATGAAGTGCCTCTTTCTAGGTTACCAGACTACTACAAGCCATGGGAAACCATTGTTGGTGTTTTGCCGGCTTTGTTGCTTACTAAGAGAGTCAGAAGTATGGTGGACAATCTTCCGCAGTTATCGTGTGATCACCTGACATGTGATCGTGAGTACAGAAGAGCATACAGTGTTTTGGGTTTCATTGCCCATGCTTACATATGGGGGGTCAGTGAACCATGCCAGAGACTCCCTAAGCAGATTGCTGAGCCTTGGATTCAGGTTTCGGAGCATTTGAGGCTTCCTCCTATCGCTACGTATGCAGGTCTCTGTCTATGGAACTGGGACCAAATCATCCCAGAAGAAATGTCTTTAAACGACCAGGATTTTTTGAACAACATCAAAACCATCAGCAGCTTTACCGGTGGCTTGGATGAGAGCTGGTTCTATTTGGTTAGCGTTTACTTCGAGTACAGAGGAGCTGCTTGTATTACTACGGGATTGGATGCCATAAAGGCTGCCAGAGCCGGAGACAATGCCAACGTGGTGTTGAACTTGCAGAGACTGGCGGAGTTGATCGATTACTTGGGCAGTGTGTTGATGAAGATGGAGGAGATGTGCGATCCTCACGTGTTCTACTTCAAGTTAAGACCATACTTGGCCGGATGGAAGAACATGGAAGCTGCCGGATTGAAAGGTGGTGTCTACTATGGAGACGAGGAAGAGCCAAGAGTGTATTCCGGTGGCTCGAATGCCCAGTCTTCTTTGATCCAGACATTGGACCTTCTCCTTAATATAAACCACAGGTCCACTGGAGATGTCGACTCTAAGTCGCATTCCGAAAATCCGTTTATGAAGACCATGAGACAATATATGCCAGGTAAGCACGCTGATTTCTTGGAGCATCTTGGAAAGGTGAATATTCTAAGAGACTACGTTCTCAAGCACGGTCAGGAATGTCCGGAATTAACGCTTTCGTACGATGCTGCCGTCGCTGTTATGAAGACGTTTAGAGACAAGCACATCCAAATTGTTTCCAGATATATCATTATTCAGGCCCAGAAGTCGAAATCCATGGGCAGCCAGACCACATCGGCTTTGAGGGCTGGATTGGCCAAGTCCAAAACGGCAGGCAAGGCCAAGGAGCTCAGAGGTACCGGTGGTACTGCATTGCTACCATTCTTGAAGCAATGCAGAGATGAGACTGGTAACACTGCCGCTGGAACTTGGGGTAAGAGATTGCTCACTAGCACACCTTATGCTCTAAGAAGAGACAATAAGAGTGCAAAAAAGACGCAGCAACCTGGATTTCTAGGATTGGCTGGTCAGTGGAGCGATGATAAGAGCAATCTCACAGAAGGACACTGGTAAGAGAAGATTTCTGCTGAAGATTCCTGTTATGTTTAGTACGCTTTCGATTTTTGTATTACGTTGGATCGAAGTGAAGTATATAAGGTAACTACTGCTCTAGAAGCCACTTGGCGCTGGAAGTCGGTGTAAAAGAAAATGATAATTTCGCAATCGCATACATTCAGTAGATTTAAAGATAGTGAAGCGGAAGGAACGAGAACAATTGCCATTAGCATGCTGTCTAATTATGTCTGTTCGTAGCGCCGCACCGGAATCAGTAATCATGGAAGACCGATTGCAGATCTGGCATCTTTTTGGCAGATATTCCCTTCTGTTTTTTTTTTTTTTTTTTTTTTTTGGAATCAAACAGAAATGGAAAGCTTGACAAAATATATATGGAATTTTTCCGACTACTATAGGCATATGTCGTTTGGCTACCGCCTCTATTATTATTCAGTACAAAATCACCTAAATGTCTGGTGATCTAATCATCTAAGTCTAACTCAAAGGTTACACATCCCATTCTATCGTAAATTCCTCTATTTCTGATGAATCCGTCAAGCTTCTTGTAGTTCTCGCTCAACTCTCTGCCTATTTCAATCCTTTCACTTAGCAACCTGCTGGAAGCGATTTTATCGGGAGCCTCGATCCATTCAATGGTCTTTTGGGTGAACTTCTTAATAATCTTCTGTCTCTCGTTCTCGATCTGCTCCTTGAGCTTCAAGTCGGTGTTTAGCAAGCCATTGTCCTGATCAGTTGGTTGCAAATAGTTCCATTCGAAATCGTCATCTCCCCCAAGGTACGAAGGAATGTATTTTTTGTCTATCACCTTCTCCAAGTCGGAGGTTTTGCTTGTGAAGACGATCTTGGATGCCACGACGGGGTCCAACCAGTTCTTGACGATGTTCCAGATGCCGCTGAATATCCATGGAGCCTTGTGGATAAAAAGGACGCCCAAGGACTCCGGGTAGTGGGCCTCGAAGGCCTTGACGATGAACTTCAAGGCGCCGTAGTCCATGTTGGACATGGTGAAGCCGCTGAGGTCGAAAAGAACCGAGCACGAGTCGATCGGCTCGGTGATCAGCAACCGAGCATACTCGATGATCATCAAGGTGAACATCTCCACCTCCTCGGGCGTCTGGTCCGACGAGTGGTGGAACCTGGGTCTGATGATGACCAGCGGCCGGCCTTTTTTGTCGTGGCCCCGAATGTAGCACTTGCCGGTGCTGAACTGGAAAATGACGCCCGGCTTGTCGTTTTTGACGCAGCCAAGCTCCCCGTCAAAAAGTAGCCGGTCAACTTTGGTCTCGGTATACCTCCACTTGAGCGTGTTGATAATCATCAAAAGCGACTTGTCGATGTTCCACTTCCTGGCACGAACAAACCGGAGCACCAAGTTGTCTGGCGTGTCGTGTCGGAGGAACATCCAGATCGCGTTGAACGTCTCGTTGCTGTCCATACCGTCCAATGCCTCGTGGATCTCCTTGTCGGTGGACGACAACACTTTGGGGTCAAGGTTGGACGTGTTGGTCAAGACCCGCTGCAACTCCTCGCCTGCAGAGTTGCGCCGGCCATGTGCCTTCTTTTTCTTGAGCTTGCTGAAGAAGTTGCCCTTCTTCTTCGCCTTTGCGGTGCTCACCTCGGAGCTATGGCGAGAGATGGTTGGCACACGCGATAGAGCCTGTGGAGGAGGAGGGTTCACCTGGTAGCCGCAATAGTGCAACAAGTACATCCATATGCACTTGAAGATTCTCTCTTGATCGCTGGTCAGAGTTTCCACACGGCCTGGGCCGATGGTGATGCCTGCATCGGTGATAGTACTCATGGAGACGACGCTGCCAAGATGAAGAAGCTAACATTAGGAAGCAGGAAATGCGAGCGTGAAGAGAGCGCGTGTGCGGTGGTAGGGGAGGCAGGGGAGGTGGACTGCGTGGTAGAGGGTGGAGTGAGTGAGGCGTGGTAGTCTGTGTGGTAAGAGCATGGATCCCTTGTAGTCCGCGGTAGGCTGCGTGGACTGCGTGGACTGCGTGGACTGCGTGGTAGAGGGTGGAGTGAGTGAGGCGTGGAAGTCTGTGTGGTAGAGCATGGATCCCTTGTAGTCCGCGGTAGACAACCTACTGTCCGTGGTGTTCAAGTACAGCCCTCATGTGCCCAATTGCTGCAGCTGATCCTTTGATCGCAGATGGCACCTGCTACAGCATACAGCAGATGTCTCAATTTAATGTCTTGAAGCCTGCTGACTCCCGCTGTGCACAAACCGCCGTAAGCCCCAAAGTTAAAGCAATGTGTATTTTAGAAGAACTGCGTGCTGTTCTTGGCAACAACCGGCCGTCGTCGTCGTCAGCAGCTGCTTCATGCCACATCTTGTGTTACTCAAGTGTAAAAGGTGCATACAGTGTTTGACTGCCGCAGCACCAAAGCCAAAGCTTGGCCGGTTCTTTGCACTTGGACGGACGCTCTGCGTAGTGGTACTAAGCGCCGGCACACTTCCTACACCATTTTTGGCACATATTTAGGAGTACCACAGCCAGAACACAGCGGGAAACAAGTGAGCGGCACAAATATGTAATCACTGTTAGTGTAGGCAAGGTGTCTATAAACTGGTAATCTGGAGCCATCCTAGTAAGTCATAAGCATCCACGTCTGACGGCTTTCCCTGGCTTGTTCTGGCGCTTAACACAATTCCGGCGCTGCCTGCTACCATGATATGGCTGTCCTCCAACGCAAAATCTGCTGTTGTGTAGCCACAAAAGCTGCTGTTCTTCCACACTGCCTACCAATCACTATCCATGATGCCTGCGTCTGGTCATTGATGTACCGAATTGCTCTGCCGAGCTGCGGCTGCGCTGCTACCAGTACATGCATCCACTACGAACGTACTCTGTGCTCACTAGTTACTTATTTTTTTTGCTGACGTATTTTCAACATGCACGACTCGATTAGTGCCTTAGTTTTTGAACCTTGATATGATATCTTTTTTCGGGTCGTCGTCCGTTCCAAAAGTTTAGTACACCTTCAAGCTTCTCCACTGTAGCATGTCATCAACAGTTGACTCGCCCAATATTTGCTTTTCATCTGTCCCCATTTGGAAACGGCTTTTCACTCTGCTTTTTACTCCTTGCATAGCCTACTCTTCATCCCATCAGCTCCTTCTCGTCACCTCCGTATCAATCATGGTATTATGTGACTTCCAGGTAGAGCCGCACACCGAACTCCAAAACCTGATTTGAGAACTTGACTTGAGTCACTCCCATTCACCGTATTAACTCCTGATACTAGGACAGCAAATATCAATAGGTATTTCATGCTTCAGCATCTTATACCGCTGTGCTCGATCAAAGCTGCTACATTCTTCCTGCTACCCAAGAATCCCGATCCATGTCCACTGATTATGGTGCACGGATGTGAAAATTTTCCAGGCCATTTCAGATCTACGTTTCTCTCTTATCAGCAGTATTCTCATTTATCATGTCTACCTTGGTCCCACCTCCTTCTAAAAAGCAGAAGAGAGAAGCGCAGAAGCCTAGGGATGTTGATATTATTCCCAAAGACCTTCCTAATGTCTTGATCAGGTTCCAGGCAGCAGATACAGGAGATTTCACAGGAAACTCAATTAGAGTTCCTGGAAATATCACAGAAAAGCAGTTGGAGGAGCTTTTAAACCAATTAAATAATACCAGTGAGGAACCTGTGCCCTATACTTTTTCGCTAGATGATAATGGCAGCCGCATTGATATCAGAGATAATCTATATTCGTCGATATTGAAACCAGGAATCCGAACTACGGAGGACTTCATGACCCTTGTGTACACTCCCAGGGCCATTTTCAAAGTCAAACCTGTTACCCGTGCCTCAGCTACCATTTCTGGCCACGGTTCTACTGTTTTGGCCGCTCAATTTGCTCCAAATACATGTTCGAGGCTTGTTACTGGTGCAGGAGATTCCACAGCCAGAATCTGGGATTGTGACACCCAAACCGTCCAGTTCACCCTTACTGGCCATAACAACTGGGTTCTTTGCGTTAGCTGGTCGCCAAGAGGTGATGTTATTGCCACAGGTTCAATGGACTGCACCATCAGACTCTGGGATGCCAAAACTGGGAAAGCCATAGGGTCGGCTCTAACAGGCCATCGAAAGTGGATCAGTTCTCTTTGTTGGGAGCCTATTCATCTTGTGAAACCTGGTGACCGTCCTCGGCTTGTCTCGGGATCCAAAGATGGCACTGTTAAAATATGGAATACTGCCACCAGGACATGCCAAATGACTCTCTCGGGACATGCCGCATCTGTTTCCTGTGTCAAATGGGGAGGAAGCAATATCATCTACTCGGCCTCTCATGATAAGACTATAATGGCATGGGACGGAACTAACGGTCGTCATTTGCAGACTCTAAAGGCCCATGCTCACTGGGTTAACTGCTTAGCACTTTCCACAGATTATGCTCTACGGGTGGGTGCATTTGATCACAAAGGTCAGGCACCAGAAAACGAAAACCAGGAGCATGAACTTGCACTCAAGAACTACGAGAAAGTGGCCAAAATAGGAGGCAAAAATGTTGAAAGGCTGGTCAGCGCAAGTGATGACTTTACCATGTATCTTTGGGAACCTAGCAAGTCGAGCAAGCCAATTTGCAGGATGACAGGCCATCAGAAGTTGGTCAATCATGTCTCATTCTCTCCTGATGGCCGGTTTATTGCATCTGCATCGTTTGATAACTCGGTAAAGCTCTGGGATGGACTTACAGGAAAGTTCATTGCAACTCTCCGGGGGCATGTGGCACCAGTCTACCAAACAGCATGGTCTTCTGACTCGAGGCTTCTTGTTAGCTGTTCCAAAGATACTACCTTGAAGGTTTGGAATGTGCGTACTCATAAGCTTATGACCGATCTACCTGGACATTCTGATGAGGTTTATGCTGTGGACTGGAGTGTAGACGGTTCAAAGGTGGCCAGTGGAGGAAAGGACAAGACGGTCCGTATATGGATGCATTAGACGATTATAGATTTATAGAATTTTGTGCGTACTTGTGAGAGTAGAATAGTTGAAAGTTTTGAGGCTACTGATTCATCTATGTGTTATAACTTCTTGAAGATTGTACCGCCGGATTTTCTGCCGCCATACCTGTTGAGCCAAATAATGCCTGATTTATTTCTCTTTAGCGCCAGATGCTAAAACTAAATTTTCTGACTGGGTTACAAAACCTGGATACCGTTCTAAATTTAAGAAGAAAAAAAATCATTTCAATCTTCACATGCTCTTGTAGGCTTTCTAATCCCCCCCAACACTCAGTATTACAGTATTTTTAATGTCTTCTTATCATGCCGACTTGGGCTCTTCTCCATTTTTGCAAAGAATCCTTCCGACTACGCTCCCTCCTGTGCTATTACTTCCAACGATTCTACTACAGAAGTCATGAGGATAAAGGTTTCTCTTTGATGAGAAACCTCACCTCTACAACCGCCGTACTGTGTTCCATCTATTTGATCTTCTTCACCTTCTCTTCCGCGGTTAAGATTGGCCATAGAGATTTCAAGGCGCAGTGAGATGACATGGTCCGCGTGTCTTCATGTACTCTTTATAGAGACGATCAATCAGCATGAGCTTGCCGAAAGCATCTATCATTGTGGCTAATCTTCTTCCCAAGCGTGGAATAGGGTACCAGGGAAAGTTGCCCTGGAGATTGAAGCAAGAAATGAAGTATTTTCGTAAGGTGACTACGCAGACTTCCGATCCGTCCAAAACTAATGTAGTAATTATGGGTAGGAAGACTTATAACTCCATTCCCTTAAAGTTTCGTCCATTAAAAGGACGAAATAACATTGTACTCACCCGTAACGTCGATAGGCTTCAAGATGAGTGGAAGGACGAACTAATGGCTCATCCAGAGACACTAAGCGTCCAAGGCTCGTTGGAACAAGCAATAAAGTCATTAGATAGTGACAAGATAGAGGAAATATTTATAATTGGAGGAGCTGAACTCTACAAGCAGGCGCTAGCTGGTGATTCGGACCTTGTAGACCGGGTCTTTCTTACCGAAATTACTCACGATGGTGAAGTAGAGATGGATACGTTTCTCGATTTCGACGAAAACAAATGGAGCCGTCTAGAGACAGCAGAGTTACAGGAGTACTTGAAGGGAAAGAAATTGGATAATGAGTTTCAGCTTGAGAACAACGAAGAAAGTGGGTACAGGTATAGTTTTACGTTGTGGGAGAAGAAGTGACTGTGGTAGACACAGTGAATATAATATGTAGATAATCCAAAGAGTGGAGCATAAAGGAAGTAGAAAAAATGAGGAATGCGGAATCGTGCGTAGGCCATTAAGCTGGCATTTCTGGGTGTCTAGAGAAGCAAACCAGTCGAGATCGTTTCCAGTAGTCCTAATAGTCTTGAATAGTCGCTAATCGTCTCGACGGCTCTCAAGTCTCAGATGACTTCTGGCTTCGGTCAGGCAATCCGACACGCAATGACCTCTTTGCCTAATCCGCTCAAACATGTAGTCTATTTCTATTCTCCGACGGGCTTCGATACTGAGCTAAGCATCTCCATTCCTTGGCTACCACGTCTTCCTCCCGTCATCTATCAGTAGTTTCTCAGCCCTGATGCCACCCGTGTAGGTCACGTGCCATATGGAATCTTCTGTGTGACTGCGATTCTTGCAGCGAGAAAAAAAAATTTTTGGTGAAAAATTTGGAAGAAATTATTCCTCGCACAGTTGAGGGTGAAAATTATATTGTGTTCTTGTAACAGTCAGCTCTCTGGTTTGAACCTTATAGAGGATATTACACTTATAGACAACATGGCTGAAACTCATAGACGTAAGTCAAATATACCGACAATGTGAATGTAATGAAAAGCATGGGAAGGCAACGGCAGAGACAAAGGACTGGGTACGATGAACGTGAAGTACTGATGAGTCCCAAAGATGACCAACAATCCAAGTTAGCAGCATGCTTTCACTGGCAAGACAACAAAAGCCACACACGTGGTAATCACCAATATAAATGATTCTCCCTGTTTATGTGGAACTATTCAGTTGAAGTTATATTGAAACAGCAATGCATAGTGTTTATAAGACGAAACATCACAGAGTTAGTTAATAGCACTATCATAACTCAGCTAGCAACACCAGAAGCAACAGAACAGATGCCTTCTTGCTGTATGACCATTCACGGCGGACTATCCAAAAATGAAAGCACATACTAACTAGTTTTTTTTAGTTTACGTTAAGGGAAAGCACGTCTCCTACAAGAGATCCAAGTGTGTGACCAAGCCAGATACTTCTTTGATCAAGATTGAAGGTGTTGCCAACAAGGAAGACGCTAAATTCTATTTGGGTAAGAGAATCGCTTACGTTTACAAGGCTCAAAAGAAGATCAGAGGTTCCAACATCAGATGCATCTGGGGCAGAATTACCAGAGTTCACGGTAACTCCGGTATAGTTAGAGCAAAGTTCAGATCCAACCTTCCTCCAAAGACTTTCGGTGCTTCTGTCAGAATCATGCTCTACCCATCCAACATCTAAATCATTACAAGTCAATGACCTGTCTAATTACCTATTTTTAAAGCTATAAATGTATTTGGTTTAAACGAGTAGAAATGGTATGCATGCCGGTTAGGTGTGTCTGCCAGCCGTAGTTAGTGACGAAATGTAGTGTTTTTTTTTTTTTTCTGCATAGCATTGCAATGTGTCTGGGCTTGTGGAGCAAGCAGTCTGTGGATCGTCAGTCATTCCTACGATACTTGTTGAGTCTACATGGGTAAGTCATATCTGAGTGGTCACCGGACAGTAGAACCAGAGTCTGGAGCCGGTATATAGGCAATTATTTAGGCGCAGAAGCCTGTATTCTTTGGAATTCTGGGCTACATGGCATGGTGAGGTTTCTTCTATCTTCGAAGAGGTGCTGGAATTGTTCCTGATGACCAATCTTGGCTCTGGCCGGTGTGGATACACCACACTCGGGTTCTGACAGACAGAGAATCACCCGGAAGTTCGACAGAGCCCATTAGAGATGCCTTAGATCGCTGCTATTATCATACTCATGGCGTTCTACAGTGTGTTCCTTATGTAACTTTTCTTCATGCTATAGACTAGATCGTTATACCCAACACTCTCGGCGCTTAAATCTTCGAAGGCCTATCATAGGCACGAAAAGGGTTCTCAGACTCTTCCTCCTTGGTTCCCCCAAATGAATATGTTGCTTGTGAATCGCATGTCTCTAGCAGGACAGCTTTATACGGACTCCCCAGCACTATGGTTCTACTCGACCTCCCGCTCACCTCGGCGCTTAATCAAATCATCACTATATATTTACCGCGCTTCTTCAAGCGCCGTGTGCCGTGGGAACTCACCTTTTTCACCCGATACTTTCAGCTGTCCGGTTGCCATCTCTTTGCTGCTTGCTGATACTTCTATTTTTTTCATTTTTTTTTCCCCTCCCCACTTTCTATTATGTCCCTATACCTCCCGACACTCTTACCAGGTGTCCATGCTCTCTCCAACACTTCTGCTCCACCGCTACTAGCCGCACCGTTAACCCACCCCTGCACCACAGAAACCACCAACCAGCTGCGGTTTATTTGAGGCCGGGTAACGCGAAGCTTTTTTCGCTCCAGGCCTTTTTGTGTGAGAAAAATCAGCTCAACTGGCATAGTACTTGTTGTTGTTATTGCCAACTAGATACAAACACTAGGGACACAAAAGATGATTCCATGGGAAGGTTTGTTGCCATATGGCTTTATTATTGCAGTAAGTAGTGGCGCTTGGGTTTGGCAGGCGGCATGACGCCGTTTGTGCAGTGGAGAAATTGAAGAAATTGTACTAACAAGCAATCTAGTTCTTTGCTCTAGCTGGTGGTGGTGTCAATGCTATCACAATCGCCTCGCTGACACGTAATGCACAGGGACCAAATCACGACTCGAATTTCTCGGTGGAGACGGAAGACAAGAAGTGGGTGAGACCAAGAGCTAAAACCGATCAATGGGATAAGAACATGGCAGTTAGAGACCTTAGATTAACAGGAAGCTTTAGAGGCACCAAGGCGGATCCAGAAGCCGAGGAGGCATTTGAAACCAACAGCGTTGTGTTTGCCTCCAGCACCAACAAGCCATGGGTTCTAAGAAAGCACATCATCATGAAGAACTCTCCTTCCAAGTGGGTGAGAAAGTACAACCCTGAGAGAGATCAGCAATGGGAGACTGTGAAGGAGGATTACTTGAAGGGCATGTCGAAATAGATGAGATCATGGCGTGTCTGGGTCTAGCATGTTACAGTTATTTATTCATATTTATTTAAGTTAACATCGAGTTACGGGCGAGAGTAGAGCCGCCGGGTCTGGAGAGAACGGCGTATGTGTGGTCTTCCGATGGTTGGGATCATGGATATGAGACGAGATGCGAACGAGTCGTACATAGGAACGAGTAGTACATAGGAACGGGTCGTACATTGGAACGAGTAGGACATACTTACATAGGAACGAGTAGTACATAGGAACGGGTCGTACATAGGAACGAGTAGTACATACTTACATAGAAACCAGTAGTACATACTTACTTAGAAACCAGTAGTGCATACTGCGGTCATTATAGGTGGTCGGATCGACGTTGCCAACTAACTCGACGATGAATCCAGCTGTAGCCTGCATCCTAGCATTATGTCTTCGTAGAACTCGGCGCATGTGAAATTGTACTGCATTGTTGCTGTAACCTGCATCCTAGCATTATGTCTTCGTAGAACTCGGCGCATGTGAAATTGTACTGCATTGTTGCTGTAACCTGCATCCTAGCATTATGTCTTCGTAGAACTCGGCGCATGTGAAATTGTACTGCATTGTTGCTGTAACCTGCATGTATTCTATGATCCTGCTTTTGTCCACGCTACTGTTAACCGGCCCCACCATCTCACCGCCTCTCCGTCTCTCAAGCGCCAAACTGGAACATGCAAGAATTGTTCCCCACCCGTCCTCTACAGCTGTCTCTACTTCTCCGATGTGCTTCTCAGAGCTACTCTACTAAGCCATCCACGGCCTGCTCTTCTTCTTCTTCCACCCTACTGTATGTATTTCATTAAAATTGACAATACATATGCCATGACAATACCCACTTATGCATAATGTGTCTGATGGATTGAACACCAGTAAAAGGAACATGGTAGAATGAAAAGAAATGGTGGTCTGGTAATCTAACTAGGAAAGTTGGCCAGCTGGAAGTAAATCTGCTAACCTCCAGCTGACTCCGTTGTCTCATGTATTAAATTAAATTCTTATGCTTCTTCTCTTGAAGAAGTCCATAACTCTTTTGGCAGTGGAAGGTTCCTTGCCCTTGTTATGCGAAACAACAGCAATGCTGGCCCTCTTGTTGGAGATGTCGGACAAAGAATCTGTTCTCTTGTTGCTCTGTGCTAATGGTCTTCTTGAGTGATGATGACCTGAAGATGACGTGGTGGAATTTTCGTGAGAATAGAAATTAAGCAAGCTAAATCTCTTGAATTTTGAACTGACAGATGAAGCTCCTGCTTCGTGATTCTTTAGTTTCCTCATTTGTGGTGCCGGCTCTCTGACAACCCGGTTCTCCTTCTCGGAGGATGAAGTCTTGACGCTGGCAACATTTTCTTGAGATGTTTCAAATTCTTCTTTCGAAGAGAGTTTAACACTGGAATTTTCATTCGAGTTTCCGGCACTGTCCTCTAGCCTATCCTCCGGGACAAAATTCTTAATTTCAGTATCATCATCCGTTTCTGCAGAGGACTTCTTTGCATTTTCATCTGACTTCACCTTCTCGAATTCTGCGCTCCTAAAATTCAACTCCGGAGAACCAGGGGATGAGCTGGCTGTCTTCGAAGAAATGGATAGCATATCCATTGCGTTCGATAATGAATCCAAAGCAATGGATCTGCGTTTTCCTGGTGAAGCTGATCTCTCTGGCTCTTCCTTTTTCTCCGGAACTGCCTCATCCAACCGAGTTAGAACACCCTTAGCAATGCTCATATCCAGAGTTGGTTCACTTATTTTCGGTTGACACCACGAGTCTCTGCGATGCGGAGAAGGTGACCGAGCAGCAACAGTTGGAGATTGAGCATGCGTTTTTGCTGCTCTGAAGTCGAGGTGGCGGTTGGTTAAACTTGTTTCTGACATATTTATTGGCATGAGGAAAGAGAGATCAGAGGGGCTAAACTGAGCAGTGGATGATGCCGGATGATACGACGTGGGACGGGGCTTGTTGGAACGTGATTGCATCCTAGGCTTAGGACGCTGTGGAGGTCGAGAAGCCGTTGCTCTTTGGCTCTGCTTCTCTGGACTCTCTATGATTGTCTCAAAAGCTGACTTTGAAAGAGGTGTATTGGAAGAAGAGAGACTGCCACTGCGACCGGAGCGTGTCGTGGAAAAGTCGTAATCGACAGAAAGAGACAAAGGACGAGGAAATGGTGGCTTAGCAGATGATTCAAAGGTAAGGCTGTTTCTTCTGCTGTGCTCGAAATTGTCTGCTTCAACAACGGCTTGTAAGGCGATACTTGCGGATGAGTTGTTTCTCTTGTGGCCGGATCTATAGAAAGACTGCTCCTGAACAGGAGGAGGAGGAGGAATATGCTGCGACTGGCTGTTGATAACAGAAAGATCCTCAACGGACGCGACGGATGGAGACGAGGAGATGGCAACGGTTCGTGATGTCTTTGGTGCAGCCGGGTTGGAATACAATAGGTTGGAGTAAGGTCTTTCTGCAGCAGGCCTGGTCATCATGAAGGATGCAGGAGTAGGATTCTCCATAAGGGAGTATCTTCTCTTGGCCCTGTCTGCAGCGGGGACCAGGGTCCTTGAGGATTTGTAGTTTCTGTCCCATTCCTCGGGCGTAACCGAAAGGAATGGTGCATGCGGAGACAGCCAGGGGTGCATTCGAACGTCCTTAAGGCTAATTCTCTTTCTTGGGTTGGGGACTATGATCTTCCTTAGCAAATCTCTAGGAGTGGGTTGGATGTATTCTGGAAATGTGAGAGAGGTGTGTGTTATGTAATGGTACAATCTTGCAATGTTGTCACCATCTGGGTTCTTTGGATCATCATCGAAGGGAAGATATCCGGCCAGCATTGCATATAGAATGACACCGCAGGACCAGACATCGACTTTTTTCCCTTCGTAAGGCTCGCTGCTGACGACTAACTCGGGCGCTGCGTAGCAGGGAGAGCCACAGCTGGTTTTCATGAAGTCGTTGCCATGATGGAAGCTGTTGACGAAGCCGAAGTCGGTGATGATGATGTTCTTGTGTTTGTCCAAAAGAAGGTTCTCCAACTTCAAGTCTCGGTGCACGATACCCTTGCAGTGCATGTAGTCGACGGCAGAAACGATCTGGGCAAAGAGTCTGCAGGCCATGGGCTCCTTGAGGTACCGGTGCTCCAGTATGTACTCAAAGAGCTCTCCACCAGACGCGTACTCCAGCACTATTCCAATGTACTTGTCGTTCTGTAGAACCTCCACTAGTCGCACGATGTTAGGGTGTCTGAGGCGCTTCAAGGCACCGATCTCCCGGTGGATCTTGTTCTCCTTGTCGGAGCCCTTGGGCACGGAGTCCCTGCGGATCAACTTGATGGCCGCCTGCGACGGCTGCTTACCATCCTTGCGGAAGCCGAGTTTGACCTTGCCAAACTCACCTTCTCCCAAAGTGGAGCCCAACACGTAAACGCCAAAGCGCACTTCTCTGCGGTGGTGATGATGGTGGCGTTGCTGGGCAGAGCTCGCCGTGGACGAAGGCTGTTGCCCATGCAGGCTTGAAGAGCTGATTTGAGATGCTGGCATGAAAGGAGTGGACGTTGTGGAGTAAAGTGAAGTGAAGGGATGCGGAAAGGATGATATGTGAAGAAGGGTAAGTGGTGACTGATGAAGCGATCTAGCTATAGGTAAAGCCTGGAGTTAAACCAGGTATTGGTGGAGTGAAGATTGTAAAAAGAAAAATAAAGGGATGAAGAAAGAAGATGAAGAAGATCGATCAACAAGTACGCAAATAAACAACAAGCAAACGTAGAGGAAATGCGAGAACAAGTTTTAGGAAAATGAAAATTAGTGCGAAAACACAAAGAAAAGAAATCTGAGCGAGGGCACAAACCGGGACAGGAAAAAAGAAATCTGACTACAGTAATATCGCCTGTGGAAACGCGATGGCAGAGAAGCCAGAAATTGTGAAAAATAAAATAAAAAAAAAATAAAAGAGTATGAGATTTTGGTGGCCTGGCAGGGAGGGGTAGTGGTTGTCGACGTGGTAGGCGTGGTAGGCGTGGTAGCTGTTAGGTACCAGAGGAAAGGAGTGGAGTCGTAGAATTGAAAGAGTGGCTAAGCGTCCAACGCAAGACTGGAGGTAAATCGATGGCGCCTCTCACAACGGTAGCTGATGAGTCAGTGAAGGTCGTGAAAAGTTTGTTTTTGGACAGGCATAATAGTAAAATTATCGTACAGCAATGTAGGTAATATGGCGACTGGTCAAGGGGGATTGCCAGATCGGGACGCTCAGACTTAGATGGAAGGTTCTGTAGCACCGCTAGTTTGTTCGATGCATCTCCCACGTCGAAACGATGACCAGCGACTGCCCGATTAGGCAGTTGATGGGATCGGGTGGGTGTGGGGACAACGCCTTTATTGTTTACATTCGGAGAAAAAGTGTACCTGAATGTGAGCGTTTGTTTACTTTGAGTGTCAGCGCGTGTTTAGGAGTTGCTTTATTAGGAAGTCATATCTAAGAAGTAGAACCGCTGGAAGGGACCTTTGGTGCATGATAGCGCCAGATAAGCGTGGTAGCCGACGGTGCTGGTAGCTGCAGATAAAGTTTGCGGATGATGTAATGGGTAATGTAATGAGTTTTTCAGGTAGCCGTGACCCTGACTAGCAAGCCAGCAAGCATGCAGGTAAGCAGACGGCGTATCAAGACATGGATATGCCTGATAAGCGGGCCACCAGCCATGCAGCTCGGCAGCTATGTGCATGAATCCGATCCGCCGCAGAGCTAGCTAGCAGTAGCAAGCCTTGATAGCGAGCCATTTCTACCACCTCTGCACACCGCACATGCCGGCCGTTGCCTGTACGATATGCTTACTAGAATTTTTCTCCTCCTATTCTAACACAACATTCCGTGATCTGCCCGGTTCCGGTGTATCCGTGAGCAAGCGTCACCGGTGTTCTGGCGCTTATTTTCGCAGCTGATTACTAGTCGGCGCCGAGTCCCCTGAAACCCCGATTGCTGGTCCAGCACAACCGTTAGCAGTGCTAAACCCGAAGCCATTCGCTGTAACCGTATCCCTACTAGCTTTCCATCGCTTGGCCTTGTCCTTAGTGTCAACGTAACATGCGGCGCTGGCCCACAGAAGTGATGATACCTCTGGTGTAGTCAGAAATCCTGAATGTCCGACTGCTCACATAGGCTTCCAACATTCAACTTGTTCTGCTCCCTCCATGCAAGGCTGCTACATTTGATATTTGTTTCGGCGTTGGATATGCTGCACTTTCCAAACTACAGGTAACTTCATACTGTAAGCTTCGGCAGCCGCCATGCTCGGTTTAGTTGTAATGTTTTGGGGCCCAGCGGTTTTTCGCAGTTGGGTGTGGTTGGTGTCTTGTACCATCACCAGTCTGGCACTAGGCTTGCTAACGGTAGTAAAGGGTGGTCCCTGCTGCGACTATACAGGTGTGGTAGAAAAATGGAGCGTAGTCGATTAAATAGACGAAATTTATTGCAGCTGGCTCGGCTTCTTTTGGCTGCCTACATATAGCCGTATGTTTTAGGTGTGTATTCTCTCATCCGCTTCCATACAATAATAAGGTCGCTTATACAAGCCGCGCCAACAGTGTTGTGGGAGCTGTTTCGGAGTCTGCGTTTGTTTCTTTGTAGCTTTCTTTGATGGCTCGATACTCTATACTATGCAACCTAGAGCTACATACTTTGGAAATTACATGGTAAGTGGCGGCAATGTGACTTCGGTAAAACTGCTCTGCAGGTGTCTGTCGTGCTTTTTTTATTTTCTCTTTTATTTTCTCCCTCTCTTTCTCTTCTTTTATTTTCTCTTTTTTTTCCTCCTTTTTTTCCTCCTTTTTTTCCTCTCTCTTGGGATTGTGTCTACCTGCTCCCACCTCTCCTTCTCTTCCTCCACTTTCTTGCCAACTTTCTCCCACTCTTTGTATTTCCCTCCCACTCTCCAGATCCCTCCCATCCTCCAGATCCCTCCCATCCTCCAGATCCCTCCCATCCTCCAGATCCCTCCCATCCTCCAGATCCCTCCCATCCTCCAGATCCCTCCCATCCTCCAGATCCCTCCCATCCTCCAGATCCCTCACCCCCTCAACGCGAAACTTTCCCGCTTCCTGCATGCTATTTATCCCAATCAGGAAATCCTCCAACGCGTGAAAGCCTCCAAATTTTTCGTCTCGTTTCTACTGCTTCACCTGTGTGTGGTGTGGTGTCCCTTTAGATTTTGCTTCACCTTTTTTTCTTCATCTCTTTTACATCTCTTTAGTCTCTTCTTCTTCTGTCTTCTCCACTTCTCTCCTCAGTATTAACCTATCACCATGGAAGAGGTGCCTGAAGCTGTCGATGCTCTATATGTGGAGCGTGTTAGAAGATTCCAAGAATTCTTGGATTCCGATGCTAATGATACCGACTACAAAGACGCCATTAAGTTGATGCTGCAGAAGGCCCAGAGAAGGCTAACGGTGTCTATCGATGAACTCAGAGAATTCGATTCCGAATACGCATCTGGTCTTCTGAACCAGCCTGCAGACTACTTGCCTGCAGCAGAGTCAGCTTTGAAAGATGCAATTATGGCTGTCTACGACCCTTACGAATTCTCCGAACTCGACATCAACTCTGACACCGATTTTTACCTTGCCTTTCGGGGAGCGTTTGGTGCCCACCAATTGACGCCTCGAACAATCAACTCGTCGTATCTCTCGAAGATGGTTTCCATCGAAGGTATTGTCACCAAAGTGTCTTTGATCAGACCTAAGATCATCAAGTCTATCCACTACTGTGAGAAGACTGGACGGTTCCACTCCAGAGAATACAGGGACCAGACGACCAGTTTTAACCCGATTACCACGATGGCTAACTACCCTACTGAGGATCCTGAAGGAAACAAGTTGACCACCGAGTTCGGATACTCCAAATACAGAGACCATCAGACTATCACCATTCAAGAGTTGCCAGAATTGGCACCTGCCGGCCAGCTTCCAAGATCCATTGACATCATATTGGATGACGACTTGGTGGACTCTGTGAAGGCGGGAGACCGTGTGCAGATCATCGGTGTTTTCAGATCGCTAGGAGGTGGCCAGAATAATACTGCCAGCTTCAAAGTGGTTGTTTTGGGAAACTCCGTTTATCCATTGCATGCCAGGTCAACTGCCGTTAGAGCCATTGAGAATATTACTGACCACGATATCAGAAATATCAATCGGTTGGCCAAGAACGACAATATCTTCGAGATTCTGGCTCAATCTCTAGCTCCTTCCATCTATGGTCATGCATACATCAAAAAAGCCATTCTATTGTTGCTTCTTGGTGGTGTCGAGAAAAACCTAGATAACGGAACTCACTTGAGAGGTGATATCAACATCCTTATGGTGGGTGACCCATCTACCGCCAAGTCCCAGATGTTGAGGTTTGTTTTAAACACTGCCCCATTGGCAATCGCCACCACCGGTAGAGGTTCTTCTGGTGTCGGTTTAACTGCAGCTGTCACTACCGATAAAGAAACAGGAGAACGTCGTTTAGAGGCCGGTGCAATGGTTCTTGCCGATAGAGGTGTCGTCTGTATCGATGAGTTCGATAAGATGACCGACATTGACCGAGTCACCATTCACGAAGTCATGGAGCAGCAAACCATTACTATCTCCAAAGCTGGAATCCATACGTCTTTGAATGCGAGATGTTCTGTGATAGCAGCCGCCAACCCTGTCTATGGACAGTACGATACTTTTAAGACTCCACAGCAGAATATCGCCATGCCAGATTCTTTGCTATCTCGTTTCGATTTATTGTTTGTCGTCACCGATGAAATCAATGATGAGAGGGATCGTAACATCAGTAAGCATGTCTTGAACATGCATAGATACGTCCCGGTGGGCTACAGTGAAGGAGAGCCTATCAGAGAAGGTTCTAACATCACCTTAGCAGTTGGGGATGAGCCAATCGAAAATGAGGAAGACCAAGGCACCGAGATTTTTGAAAAGTTCAGTCCTTTAATTCATGTTGGAGCCGAAAGTGCCGCCAAACTTTTCAGCGAAGATAAGGATCCAACAATTATCTCGATTCCATTCCTTAAGAAATATATCCAATACGCTAAGCAGAGAATAAAGCCTGTCCTTACTAGCGCTGCAACACATATGATCGTCGATATCTACTCTGACTTGAGAAATGATGACAGTACAAAGAACTCGAGAACTTCTCCTATTACCGCCAGAACTTTAGAAACCCTCATTCGTCTATCCACAGCCCATGCTAAGGTTAGACTTTCACAGACAGTTGATGTTAGGGATGTGAAGATTGCTGACTCTTTACTGAGATTCTCGTTGTTCAAGGAGGCCGAAAAGAATAGAAAGAGTAAAGCACCGGAAAAGAAAAAGAGAAAGACTGATGCAGATGCAGAAGAGGCTCATGAAGCCGACGCTACAGAAACCCAGGATGTTACCATGCACGATGATGAGGATCCAGAAATAGAAAGATTGAGTCAGGGTATTGAGGAACTACCTT
The DNA here is from genome assembly GCA_030565225.1 of Allodekkera sacchari. NCBI lineage: Eukaryota > Fungi > Ascomycota > Pichiomycetes > Pichiales > Pichiaceae > Allodekkera > Allodekkera sacchari. Next base: position 31,687 of record JAJMBG010000007.1, read on the forward strand.
CTAGCAGAAGGGAGTCTTTGCTCGGAAAGTCTCAGAGCACGGTTCAGGACACTGCCGCAGACCCTGTTGCTACTCAACAAGACACTGCTCATGATTCAGAATCGCATGCTGGTGTCCTTCGAAGGATAATACCTACCGAGGAAAATGCAAACTTTGTAGATGGTCACATCTCTGCCGACAGATATGTCATTTTCAGGAAGACCATGTCGAAGGTGTTCATGGAGTTGAAAAAACAAAGCTACAAGTTCGAAGAATTGCTGTCGTTAATTAATGAAGAGCTTCCACAGGAAGATATCTTTGGAAAGGAAGAGGCAAATGCCGCTTTCCAGAAGTTGGATAAAGAGAACATCATCATGACTTCTGGAGACGACATTTGGATTATCTGAACCCTAAAAACTAATTGGAGCGTATAGTTGTATTTTATTTTAATCTACGAGATATCTACAGTAGCAGATGCAGTAGTGGAGGAGGATTTTTATTTCAGGTTGCCGGATATGATACTCATCATACTGTTCTTCGGTCAAGAAAGGCCCACGCCAGCAGTTACTGTCCAAGGTATAATTAGTGGTAGAAGCCGAACACCGGATTCGGTTGGTTCGGCACAGCCGTGAAATATTTGTCATCAACTCAGATCTCGGATAAAAGTTTCCTAGCTGATTGCCGGTAAGCAGTTTTAGAGTATTTATTGAGCCAATATGGCATTAGAACAAGAGTCAAAGAAACCAGGTTATGGTGATGTCCCTGCTGGAAAGCCGGCTTATGGGCCAAGCGGCAGAAAGATCGTTTACGATGAAAACGGAAAACCGTAAGTACAGCTGACATGTGTGAGCTATATAGGCCTAAGATTACTAACCTAAAGATGCCGAACATGTAACACGTTACTAGACTTTAGAGCGGTCAGTCACAAGGAAGTTACTGGTGCCACTGAAGCTGTTAAAGCTTCTGGAGCTGCCGCCGGTATTACTGCTTCTGCTGCTGTTGCAGCTACCGCTGCCAGCAAAGGTTATGCCAAAGACTGTCCTCCGGATGTTGAGCAGATTGGACGATCAACTTGGACATTCCTACATTCCGTAGCTGCAACGTATCCAGAGAAACCTTCGTCTCAACAGCAGCAGGAGATGAAAACATTCATTAACATTTTCTCCAAGATCTATCCATGCTGGTTTTGCGCACAGGATTTCCGAGAGTATATAAAGAAGGATGAACCTAAGGTGATGACCCAGGATGAGTTTGGTCGATGGCTCTGTGATGCTCACAATGCAGTCAACGTGAAACTTGGAAAGCCAAAGTTTGATTGCAATTTGTGGAAACAGAGATGGAAAGACGGATGGGACGACGGCAGCTGTGACTAGATGGTAGATTGAGCACTTATTCTGTATATACGAACCGGAAATGAATAGAGATTTCTGGTAGTTATTTTTTATAGCACAAAATTATGAATATATATTTATATGCCTGCTTCACCTGATGTGTGTGTTTTCCAACGACCGTATATGATGAAACTTGTCGTGCCGAATGATTGCTTCAGCTCTATGTATATTCTCTGTTAGTTGCGTCCTATATATGCTACTCTGTGTATCGAAGGAGATAGGTATCTCCTTTTCGTAAGTAATCACATGTGATACATCTGATGAGGCTAAAAAAACGGATGTAAGTCTCCTCTCCTATGCAGCGGTGTAAATAGGATATTGGCATAGTGGCATTGAAAACTCGTATTCTCCGCTGATGTCAAAATATTTTCTGTTCAAAACAAAGATAGATCTAACGGAACGGAGCTGCCTCTGCCACTTGGATATAACTTAGGCTTTCCCTCAAATGCCCTTGGTTTTGGTAGTTCGCTTTCATCTAGGAACTTAAACCTGGAGTCGTTGATAACAAGCTTAGTCGACTTCGATCCACCTCCCATTGCATGTCCTGTACCAGAGATGGTATAGGCAGATGCATCTATTCTTCTCAAGCTGGAGCCCGCCTCCTGCTGAGTATTTATCTTGTGATCATTTGGTATATGTGGATGATGACCAAGTCCGAACAGACCACGTTTAGATTCTTCCTCCTCAATACGATCTGATGGTGTCTGCTTGTACAGCAAAGAGGAACTAGAGCTACTAGGAGGAGGTGGTGGCGGAGGAGCTTTGTGGGTGTGAATCGAAGATGACTTTGAAGGAGCAACAGGTGGAGCTGGTGCTGGTGGAGCTGGTGCTGGTGGAGCTGGTGCAGATGGAGTGGGTGCAGATGGAGTGGGTGCAGATGGAGCTGGTGGCAATTGTGCAGATGAAGATGATGAACTTATTTTTGGAGCAGCAACACCAGGAATTGGGGGAGCCGAAGAAGCAGGAATAGATGGAGCAGAAACTGATGGTATTGATAGTGGTGTAGGAACATGTGAAGTAGCAGTGTGCGGCATGGTGGGGGTAGAAATATGAGGAACAGGCGGAGCTGGGGCTGCTGGAATGCTAGTTTTCGTTTCATACGAGCCTGAGGAAGAAAACGATGGAATTTTCGGCACATTGGAGGTGGGAATCGATGGTGGAGCAGCAGGAGGGGAAACGGGTTGCGGCGAGTGAGTCTTGGAAGATTCTGTGTGTTCTCTTTGTTTGTGCATTCTTCCCATAAGGGCACTTAGTAAACCAGCAGCTGGAGGAACTACCTCGTCCTTTGTCTGAAAAGAAGGTGCATTGCTTGGAAAACTCTGAGAAGACGCAGCCAGAGAACTTGGAGCAGAGGTCTGTTGGGAAGCTGGTTTGGCATTTTTCACGTGTTCCTCTGTTACTACGTGAGAATCATCTCTACGCTTGTTAATATCGGCCAAAAATGGCAAACCGCCAGCGGGGGGACCAGCTGAAGACTTTGATATTCCATGAGTATTTTTGCTTGAAGTGAACCCAGCCATAGGAGGTGGGGGAGGAGCAACTGGAGCAGACGGAGCGGACGGAGTAGACGAAGATGAGGTGGAAGTTGGAAAAGGTGGCGGAGGAGGAGCTGATGGTATAGAGGGTGCATGGGAAGTTGGGATCTTTGGAGCGGCAGGCGCTGCCATCGGCGGTAATGCTGGAGCAGATGGTATCGAAGGGGCTGATGTCTTTGGGATTGATGGTGCAGTCATCGAAGGCACAGAGGGAGCAGAGGTTTTTGGAAGGGATGGTGCACCAAATTTAGGAATAGGAGGAGCAGATGAGTTTGGCACGCTTGGAATGACGGCAGCAGTGCTCTTCGAGCTTGCCGGAGTTGAATTATCAGGGATCTTGTCAACAACGTAACGGTCGTCTCTTCTTTTTGCAATGTCGGCCAAGAACGCAAACTGGCCAGCTGATGGTGCAGACGTAGTACCAGCTTTAGGCTTAGAACTGGTTCGAGCATGAGAATGAGTTGCTGGAATGCTTGCTCTGTTAGTGTTCGCCGTAGGAATTGGAGGTGGTGGTGGTGCCGACGGCGCAGACGGTGCAGTAGGAATGTTCAATCTATTTTTTGTTGGCATCGAAGGAACTGGAGGCGGTGGTGGTGCAGATGGCACAGCAGGAGCGGAGCTGTGCAAGGAGTTGTCTCTCCTATGGACAGGGCGCTTTGAAGGCATCTTTGGCTTGGATTTTCCCGAGGCGGCCGAAGCAATTGACTCCGAAGAAGGATTTCTGGAATGACTTCTGAGAGGCAAGTTCGTAGGGATTGGTGGAGCACTGATCTTTGGTACGGCAGGAACAGGGGGAGCTGAAAACTGTGGGAGCTTTGGAGCCTGTGGAATGGAAGGTGCAGAAGTAGATGGAACAGATGGAGGGTGTGCGGACGGAATTGAGGGGGCAGGCGGCCTTGTTGAAGGAATCGATGGTGCCGGCGGTCTTGCTGAAGGAATGGAAGGGGCAGAAAAGGCTGGAAGCTTTGGTGCCGAAGACGACGGAACCGCTGGAGTTTCCCGTCCAGAGGCTCCGGTCATACCTGGAACAGGCGGTGCCCTCAATACGCTTGGCATAGAGCTTCCTCCCCTGTGTCTTAGTTTGGGGATTCCTGCTGCAAAGATGTCGCCAAGCTGGGGAGCAGAAGCAATCGTTGGAGCCGAGGACGAGGGTACAGAAGGCACAGTTGGTCCCATCGATGAGGTTCCAGCACTGTGATCCACGCTGCCGGAAATTTTTCCAGCTACAGCTGGGCCTGAACGGTCATTTGTTGTGGCCTTCTTTAACTTGGTTCCTTTGCATATATCTTGTAGCAAAGCCTGTCTTCCCGAGGATATTGCGGGAATTGCCGTACCCGCTCCTCCCAAAGCCGGAGGTGGAGGCGCTGGAGGTGGTGGAGGTCCTGCCATGATGGGTTGTGTGTATTTGCAGTAGATAAATCAGGAAAAAGCAAGTGATACTTAAAGGACAAAAATCCAGCACCAACTTTTCCGATGTTGATGAGAAACGAGGAATCGGGGCGCGCAAGGCGGTGCTATCAGCCTGCTACTTCTGAGACCGATAATTTTATAGTGTATTTCATGCCGGCTATGGCAGCTGGCAGATCTGTTGAAAAATCGGTTTTCTGGCGGTGAAGGTGGTTGAATAAGAGACTAGATGCTATCAAGGGTGGCTTTTAAGGAATTTTGGGTGGTTCGATCGTCAGTTTGCTGGCAGGGAGTGCGGTCGTTTGGGCTGAAAAGCTCATCATTGGATGAGAAGAAGGCAGATGACGGAGATCTGGCCCGCAGGACGGTGTTTGTCAACAAACTATCGTACGATGTGACGGAGGACGAACTCAAGAAGGCGTTCGAGCCTGTTGCAGCTCCTGAGATCGTGGAGATCGTGCGAGACCCGAAAACCCGGGCTTCTAAGGGACATGGAAAGTTGGTCTTTGCAGACGACGAATCTGCAGCCAGGGCTAACGTGGAGATGCAGGGTCTTGTGCTGCATAATCTTCCGATCAAGCTCAACTTGAAGAGTGATGCCGACTCCAGGAGCTTCAAGGATATCGAGTACGACGTCTTGCACATCAAAAACCTCCCCTACACAATGACGGAAGAACAAGTCATGCAGATCTTCGCCCCACAGCAAGCACTACGATGCGGTTTGGCAAGGGCTCCAATCACCGACAAGAACCTTGGCTACGGGTTCATTCGCTTCGGGTCCAAAGAGGCAGCCGCCAAGGCTCTTAAGACAAACCGCAACCTAAAAATTGGTGGCAGGAAGATCCGGCTTGCTTTTGCCAAGCCGAAGCCTCACCACTACAAGTACATTGTGTGAGTGCATAAAGATAGCATGCACATGTAAAGGTGAAAGCTGCTTGTATCTGCATGCGCTACATCTAAACGTGCTCCTTTCACTGTCCAATTTATCTCATCTAATCATTCATACTATGTACATAGCTATATATACGAAAAAAAGCACACAAACAAAATGACTCCCGGACGCCTACTCGTCCTTGGCCTTGACAACTCCGACCTTGGCCGGTCTTAGCACTCTGCCGTTTAGCTCAAATCCTGGCTGCTGCACGTAGAAAACGGTTCCTGGCTCCTTATCAGGCTGGGCAGCCTGGAATGTGGCCTCGTGTCTGTTTGGATCGAACTGCTCGTTCAGCGGGTTGATCTCACTGATTCCGTGCTTCTTCAAGGTCTTGTCGAAAACGTCCTTGGTCATCCTGACACCCTCGTAAAGCTGGGACACCTCCTTGTTGGCCTTCAAGGTGTCTTCCTCCACAGCATCTAACGCATGGCCGAAGTTATCGATCGACTCGAGCAAGTCCTTGGCAAACTTCTGGAGCGCAAAGTCCCGTGCCTTCTGGATCTCTCTCTTGGTGGTCTGCTGGAGGTTCCGGAAGTCTGCAACCGATCTCAGGTATCTATCCTTCATGGCCGCACATTCCTTCTCCTTTGCAGCCAGCTTTTCCTGTGCCTTCTTTAATTGGGCTTCGATATCGCCCTCTGCAGGTTCACCTTCGTCCTTGGCCTCGTCCTCCTTCGGTGCCTCCTTTGCCGTGTCTTCCTTCTTCTCGGATTCCTGCGACTTTTGGGCTTCATTCATGAATCTTGAAGTGGCCGAAAACTGTCTGTAGAAAATTGGCTGGCGAAATCCGCAGGCAATGCTGCTGCGAACAGCCGTGCTACGAAGGCTACTTCTGGCCACTGCCCTGCTGATGTTGACAATTGATCTCTGCATCGTTGAATGAACTAGTTAGTGTCTTTGCTGTGATTGTGCTCCACATACTCCCCCGCCTTTTCAGGCGAAAATTTTTTTTTGGTTTTTTTTTTTTTTTTTTTTTGTCCATGACAGGCCGATCGACGGGGCGAAAGCGTACGGAGTTACTGTAAGACACGATGCGGACGAGATGCTGGCCACTGTCGGTGTATGCTGTGTTATCCTGTAGTGTAGTGAGTATTACTGAAGAGTTCCGTAGAGAATATAGGCGTCCGAACCCCCCACATCCTAAAAACTGCTTGGCAGCGTCTCTCTGTCACTGCTCCATCTCTGCTGCCACCGTACACCAGTCTCGCTCTACAATAGTTGTTCTTGCTTGTCAGTGCTTGGCTACGGGCAATACTGACCACATAATCTGGCTGCTGTATGTGCTTTATACAAAGGTCCAAAGAGTTTGATCTGGAAAAAAAAAAAAAAAAAAACCAACGGCTGCCAGAAGTCGTCTGCTGGTAGCAGCGCACTCACCGCACTGACTTCTCCATCAGCAACAATGCACGCTACAGGGTTTTTACTCTGAGCTAAAGCTGTCTGATGCCCTCTAAAAATATTCTCAGTGGTCTTGGCTAGGTGATCATGGCCAAAGAGCATCTAAAAATTGTCCAATCATGCACAAATTATGGCTTAGCCTGAAGCATGCTCATGTTCGGTGTGCTACCGCTCGCAGCACTCTGGGCGCTTAACCACCCTACCCTGGCAGCTACCATAAATGCTCTCTGAATTCATACCTTGTCGTAAAAGTTCAATCTAGCACAATATTTCTACACTACTTGGCAGCTCTACACCAAAAAGATTTTTTTCCTCTCAAATCCCAGTTGTTCTCTTTCAAATTTATCTGTGTCTGTCATGCCAGCTGCCCGAGCACTGGCAATTTTGTATGTGTAATCTGCTAATGAACTCGATGCACCTGTCACTCAACCACCTGTTCTACTAGCTATTCTACTATCTACCCAGCAATTTAATGGTCCAATGATTAAGCCTTGTTCAGCTTTTCTAGGTATTCACCACACAAAGTGCATGCTGTCCAACCAGACAGAAGTATTTCTCCTTCACCCAAATTTCATGGCTATTCCCGCACCCTTGATTTTCGTGGTCATCGAGAATTTCTCTCGACGTGCGGACTCGCCAGCCTCAACAATTTTCATTTTCTGTTAGTACACTTGTTCTTCTTGCGGAAAACCGTTTGTAAGCAATTGGGACAAACTTTTGCGTTGTACGATAGATCGGCTGTATCAGCTCTTATTGTTTAGTGTCATTCGCCGAACTCTTGGGTAATAATTTGACTTCTGAGAACTGATTAGATCTCTCGTTGTTGCTCAGTCAGATTTGCCGTCTTCGATAATAACTATTGTTTGCACTACGCATTTGTTTTTTTTTTTGTTTTTTTTTTTTTGTTTTGTTTTCTTTGTTTTCTTTTGATTTCTTTCGGTTTCTCTGACACCCTATATAACGTATATATCCTTATACCACAGTAAACTTCGACCATGGGACTCGATAGCAAACCGAACGCAGAGCAGATAGGCAGAGACTACTTTGACTCTCTCTCTACTCTAACATTCAACTCAAGACCCATCATTGAAAGTCTTACGATGCTAGCACAGGAGAACACTGAGGCCGCTGGCGAAATAGCAAAGGCCGTGGAGAAACGTATTACTAAAGCCATTCCTTCGCAAAAACTCTACGCCTTTTACTTGCTTGATTCTATATGCAAGAACGTAGGCGTGCCTTACACTACCTTGTTTGGGTCCAAAATCTTTAAGCTATTCAGCCAAGCTTACTCTTTGGTCAACGACCCCACAAGGGTCAAGATGATTAAGCTCTTCCGTACTTGGAAGGTTCCAAATCTTGTTACAGGACTTCCACTCTTTGATCAGAGTCAGATCGATCTAATCGATAAGTTCTTGATCAAAGCTACCGCTGCCAACAGAACGCCTGATCAGCAGCATCAAATTGATCTGGCCAACACAACCACCACCGCTGTTGGTCTCTTGAAAGAGATTGACGACTTAAAGAATCTTGTCAACTCTCGACTACTCCAAATGCCTGACGACGCAAAAGGCAGAGAACGGTTCGAATTACTGCAAAAACTACGGATGATCATAAGCCAGCCGGCTGCAATTCCGCAAAAGCAGCTTGAGTTCACAAGAAAGCAGCTCCAATCCATCAGAGAGGACGAGGTCATGCGCTTGAACACCTTCAGAGAGCAACAGCAGCAGCAACGTCAGAAGCAGCAACAGCAGCAGCCCATTCCAAAGCTTACAACCTCTCAGCTTATGGATTTGTTAAGTCTGTCTGGTAAGAATTCTGCTTCCCAGCCGCCTCAAACGGCTTTTCTCCCCGCTCAACAACAGTTTCCAATGAATGGGCTCGGGTTTCAGCCTCAAAACCCTCAGATGTCTCGCAATACGCTAAACAACGCTAATGCTCAGGCGTTAATTGGAATGATGGGTGCAATTCTCAATCAGAAGCAGCAACAGCAGCAACGTGCTGCGCCTCAGCAACCTGTACAACCCGTAATCCAACCTTCTCGCCTGCCTTTTCAGCCGTCGAATCCGGATCAAGCCAAGAAGGCGTCTACTTTAGCCAACTTAAACTTGCTACAGGACATTCTTCAGAAATCCAAGTTGGCAAAGCCGTCTGAACCAGTTAACCAACCTGCCGCTCAAAAGCCAACTTCTGAGTCGAGTAATGATTCTCCTACGGTCATTTTGGCCCGGTTCGAATTAAATCAGAGTTTCATCAATAACCACAAGCCTAAACCGGAGGAAATAGCACTTTTGTACTCGATAAAGAGCAGTCAGTGCTCTAACTGTTCTAAGAGATTTCTAGACACACCCGAAGGCCGGAAGGAAAAGCAGCTGCATTTGGACTGGCACTTCCGAACAAATAAGAAGTTAAAGACAGGTACCAGGCAGGTGCACAACAGGGTCTGGTTTTTGTCGGATTCTCAATGGGAGAATTTCAAAGAAGATGAAATAGTCGGCTATGATGACAGTCGGGAAATCGGAGTGGAATTAAATAACCGTTTCAATGAGAAGCCTCGGTTCACAGAGGAGGATCTGAATAGGAAAGTTGTGTCTATACCAGAGGACTCGGAAAACGAAGTAGTTTGTGGAATATGTCGAGATAAGCTAGTAGGCGTGTTTGACGATGATTCGGGGGAGTGGGTCTGGAGAAATGCCATCAAACAGAGAGGAAGAATTTATCATTACAGCTGTTGGATCGAAACAAAAGGCCAGAATAGAGACCGGTCTCCCGAGAGGGCTAGTCGAAATGTAAAATAATTAAAGAAGACAATTAATAGAAATGAAGCATCCACTTATGGTAGCCGTACGAGTATCTTCTACTTTGCGAAACTTGGTGTAGTATGGGCCAGCACTGCTGCTGTGGAGGTTTGGGAACCCAGCAGAGTAGAACTTGATACTGGGATGCTGCAGGCTGGAGTATCAAAGAAGTTGGTACAAGCAGAGGACCACCAACCTGTGTGCTGGCTGGTGGTAACCAAGGCCTGTCGCCAGCCAATACGATTATCCAGTCCCAGTTGAGCGTTTTGTGAACCTATAATTTGCACTATTTTTCTTCCTGTTTTCTGTAATTTAGCGAGTGTCTGGCTCTCGCCAAGGTATATACGTCATCGAACATTTATTATAGGTGTCGATGCTTCTCTCCAGGTTTTTGACAGATACCGAGAACGAGCGTCACCATGGATCATCATTCAGCATCAGTCAAAGAGGTCGAACAGTGCTACCAAAGCACGAGTGACCAGCCAACCGCATGCCGCCTTACCACCCTCTGCCTACTTCCTACTGCCTACTGCCTACTGCCCAAATAACTAATAAATAAATAAAGTCATATAAATAACTGTGCTAGCGTGAATGAATCGTATCAATGAATTATCGCCCGACATCCATCTGCAAACAAACCTCTAGTGGCTCTTCTTAGGCAGGACGTAGTCTTCATACAATGAAACAGCCAAAAATGCAGCGAAGCCTATTCCGATTCCTGGGAAGATTCCTCTCAATCTCTGAGACGAAGAAAACACTCCTTGGTATCTCCAGGCATCTCTGTTACCGTTAGTACTAGGTACATAAGCACGTAAATTGACACACATGTTTGTGTGTGTGTTTTCAGCATCCTCAACTTACCTTGCTTTCCATGGGTCCTGTAGAGAAGGCATTTTGTTGTATTGATGAAGCAACAGAAAAGCTGTAGAAGACCAACCACGCTTCGACTCGAAAATGGCTTCACAGGATTCGCTGCGGAAAAAGTTTACGCATCCGTACACCGGCTCTAGCCATCGGCACAGGCCTGCGGTGAAGACGATAGCTGCACCCTAACGGTCACCAAGCTGGAAGCAGCGGCACATGTAGAATTGGCAGTTGGCTCTTCCAGAAAGCTCTCTTCTGATAAGCTGTGTCGCCCCCCTACAGTGGAGCGGTAGAGCCCTCCCACTTGTTGGCTGGCTGGCTGGCTGGCTGGCTGGCTGGTTAATCGTTGATTACGTCAGCGTCATCGGCGTGGCTTTTGGTACGGGCCCGACCCAGGACTCAAGCAAACAAAAAAAGAGGTGGTTTTCCTTCACCTCAATGTGCCACTGCACTACATATCTAGACTTCTGCAAGCAGGTGATGCCACTTTCTCCTCCCCTATTTTCCTAGCCGGCTCCACTGTACTGCCTGCACCACATAGCCATCTGGTGAAGCTCTCACTATCTGCATCCGTACACCGCGCACACTTGCACTGAAATTTTTCACTTAAGATCTAACTACTCTACTCCGTACTTCTTCCCCACAAACGTTGCTATAGAGACTGTGAAAATGGTCGAAGCTGAAGTCGCAGAAGAAGTCGAAGAAGATGTCGAAGAAGACGTCGAAGAAGATGTCGAAGAAGACGTCGAAGAAGATGTCGAAGAAGAAGATCGAAACGCTGTTCAGCATCCGGTGTCGGTAGAACCTGCTGACGACTCTAGCAAGATCTCCACTGCAGCCGAGACGCTTGACAGTGGCAGTGAAGAGGAATATTCAGACAACGGACTCTCCAACTTGTCTAATGAAATCCTTAGGGAGATACGAAGCGGTACATACACATGCTTAGTGTGCACAGGAGACATCGACGCTCGGTCCAGGGTCTGGTCATGTGCTTTTTGTCACAGGGTGTTTGACCTGTCGTGCATCCGGGACTGGGCGAAAAAAGGATCGTCCACCATGGCGGATCTTTCGTGGCGGTGTCCTTCCTGCAACGGCACCCACCACAGGCTTCCCAAGCAATACACTTGCTGGTGCGGTAAGGTGGTGAATCCTGCGGTCAACGAGCTTACACCGCACTCGTGCGGCCAGACGTGCGGTAGCGAACTCACCACCTGCATCCACCAGTGCTCGCTGGTGTGCCACCCGGGCCCGCACATCGAGAAGTGCACGGCGATGGGCCCCGTGATGCGCTGCCACTGCGGCGCCCACACACGCCAAGTGCCATGTACCATGACGCCCTATCGAGAGGGATGGAGCTGCGGTGAGCCCTGTAACGACCTGCTTCCCTGTGGTCTACACCGCTGCAACCGCAAGTGCCACGGCGGCCTGTGCGGCCCCTGCCACGAGCAGATCCGTGTGCGCTGCTACTGCGGTAGGCACCAGGCGCTCGTGCCCTGCAGTGAGCGCAGTGCCAAGAAATGCTCCGACGGTGAAGCCACCTGGGTGGGGGCCTACCAGTGTGACGAGGTGTGCGGTGAGCTACTAGACTGTGGTAATCACCGCTGCCAGCTGCCATGCCACCCGCGCTCCGCTGCTCTGCACCGCTGTCCACGCGGGCCCGCGGTGTTGACCCACTGCCCCTGCGGCAAGAAGAGAATCGAGGACATCACCGGAATCCCTCGGACCAGCTGCCTCGATCCCATTCCTACCTGTGGTGCTATCTGCGGCAAGCTGCTTCCATGCGGCCACCACTGTTACTGGCCCTGCCATGAGGGCCCATGTGCTCCCTGCTACGAGAAGGTCGACGTCAAGTGCCGCTGCGGGTTCACGCAGTTCTCTGTCGCGTGCGCGCTCCACCAGGAGGACTACGTCCCAGTGTGCGAGCACCGGTGCCAGGCGTTGTTGAACTGCCGCCGCCACCGCTGTAACCGGGTGTGCTGTGAGTTCGAGCAGACGGCACTTCGCCGGGAAAGAGAGAGACAGAAGGCTATCCGCAAAAACATAATTGACCCCCGTCACTCCGACGACACCAGCATCGAAGCCGTGCACATCTGCGTGCGTGAGTGCGGTAAGCTGCTCTCCTGTGGAAAACACCGCTGCCGTATGGCCTGTCACGCCGGCCCCTGCCAGCCCTGCATGGAGTCATCCAGCGAGGACCTGGTGTGCAACTGCGGCAGAACCGTGGTACCAGCCCCGGTGCGCTGTGGAACCAAGCTCCCTCCCTGCCCCTATCAGTGCCAGAGACCTACAAAGTGCGGTCACCGCCCAGAGGTCCACCACTGCCACCCAGACGATGTGCCATGTCCTAAGTGTACCGTGCTTGTATCTAAGCGCTGCCAGTGCGACAAGCACAACCTGGTGAAGAATGTCATGTGCTCGCAGCAAGTTGTCTCCTGCGGCAGGGTCTGCGGTAAGCTCCTGCCCTGTGGAGTCCACCACTGCGGCAAGGTGTGCCACCCACCGGGCCAGTGCCAGAAGAAGTGCACCCATGTCTGCGGTAAAACCAGAGCATGTGGTCACCCTTGCAAGCAGATCTGCCATGCTCCGTATAAGTGTAACGAATCCATTCCTTGTAAGGAACTTGTGACTATAACCTGTGAATGTGGTCGCAGAAAGAAACAGGTTGTGTGCTGGCAGCATAAGCCAGGTACAAAGCTCGAGTGTGACGAAGAGTGCCAGCGGGAAAAGCGTAATAAGATACTTTTCCAGGCTCTTAACGTTGGAACAGGGCGATCTGCCTCGGACACTCTTCTGTCTCCAGAACTGGCAACTCAGATGATGTCCATCGAGAATACCTACTCCGATTTTGTTCTTCAATTGTACTCTCAGCAGAGAGTCTGGTGCTCCAGCATCGAGAAAATCTTTAGGGGTTTGTTGAGCGGCGAGCTAGGAAGGACCACTCATCATTTTCTACCGATGCGCCAGATTCAGCGTCGTTTTATTCATGAGCTTGCAGAGTCGTACCGTATGTTCTCCGAGTCTCAGGACCCTGAACCAAAGCGCTCTGTGTTCATCGCTGTTGAGGAAGACTCTCGACAGCCGCAGTTGCTGCTCTCTGAAGCTACTTCTGTTCTTGTTAAGGTTAAGAAGCTTAGAGAACTGCGTAACAAGCGGCAGCTTGAGAATGCCATCTCGGCAGCCCAAGACCAGCACAATAAGAACTTCAATGCCATCGAAATTAAGGATGTCTTTTTCGGTGTTACCAGAGATAAGCTTGAGGAGAGTGTCAAACATATATTGAAAGATAATGATAAATACCCTCATGTTGAGAATTTGAGAGTGGATATGGTCAGAGACGGACTTTTCTTGGCCTATTCCGAGAACTTCGATGAAAGAAGCGAAGATTTACAGAGGGAGTTGGAGAGTTTGTGCCCTCTCTTTGAGGCCAAGCTTAAAAAGGAAAATCTTGCAATGACCTGTTTACTTGCCAGAGTGAATGATAATGCCACTGTTGTTATAGAAACTAAAAAGCCGAAGCAAGGAGACGAGCAGGAAGACAGGGAAAATGAAACCGCAGAGGAGACCCACAAGGCTACCATCGATACAGACAGTCTTGATTGGTACTAGTGTTATGAATTTTATTTATAGACAATATAGAGTAATTTTGCATGCCAGCATAGTAAGGTTGCAGCTGCACCGCCATGTTTTACTTGTCATGGTGTATCAAGGTTTATGTTGTGCTATGGAGGAGGGGGGTAGAAAATCAAAAAGATTTTTGTTGAAAATTGTAGAAAGAAGTGGTAGATGGTGGAATCAGACATGTCTGTTTTATATCTATTGATGCAGATTTGTAGTGGTATGTATGCCCCCTCCCCCGAATAAGAATAAAAATCCGATCGTTAATCAACTACCACCCTAAAACTATTTCAAGTTCGAACTTTGAGTCAACATTAGGAATAAAAGTAGAGACCTGAAGTAATCTTTTTGGGATCTAAACCACATATTATCAGTGCTGGACTTAAAAGCAGTTCTTCGCTAAATGGATATTACTTTCTAACTGAGATAATAATAGGGCACTATAGAAAGCAAGGAGAACTGGCAAAGCAACTGCTCAATTGAAAACAAGAACACTCTACACAAGCATTTGAAGTACTGAAAAATAGGATATGTATCCTGTTTGTCGTCTACTGCAACAATCTACATTCTACTTCTCGGAGTCTTCTTTTAGATGATATCTTATTAAGCGCTGATACAAAACGATTTCGGTAGATACCTGACAGGTGTCCAGCTCCCAAGTATCCCATCGGCACCCACACCACAAAGTTTCAATATATCCATACTCATTAAACACTTATATATATTCCGTTTACTGTCGTTCTTCCCTGACTTTGCCAGCTCTTTGGTAACCAATCTGCTTGCTTACCCCACACTCGTATCCGAGCGGCTGATTTCGCGGCATAGCATCTCAACATATAATCATAGCTTTACGTAACTTAATTTCTTCACATTCTTCAAGTCTCACATGTATTACCAGCGCTATCGGGCAATGGAGGCTCAGAATTCGCAATCTTCAAGATCACTTAGCAGTAGAGAATTTTTGGCACCCAATGATACCCGAAGTCTACTCCAGTATGAAAGACAGATCAAGAAACGTCACATTGACGGAACTTCATCCAATTTCAGCCCAGACTCATCTTCCCTGTCCATATCCACAATTCTAGACTCACAGCTAGAACGTCCTTCAAGATTAGTACTCATGCTAACTTTTGTGGCGTCAATTTCGGGCTTTATGTTTGGCTATGACACAGGCTACATCTCGGCGGTTCTAGTGACGATAGGCTCCGACCTAGACGGCCGAACTCTTTCATTAGTTGAAGAGGAGCAGATATCCTCGGGCACTTCATTTGGAGCACTAATTGGTTCCCTTTTTGCCGGTCTAATCGCCGACATGTTTGGGCGCAAGGCATCTATCTTGACATGCGATATATTGTTCATTGCAGGAGCCCTCATCCAGTTTTTAACAGTGAGAATCAACTGGATGATTGCTGGGAGGATCATTATGGGACTTGGTGTGGGAATCGGCTCACTTACGGCCCCGTTGTATATATCTGAGCTATCGCCTGGCAAGTTTAGAGGCCGCTTGGTGGTCATAAACTCTCTTGCCGTTACCGGCGGACAGCTCGTGGCATATGCTATTGGAGCATGGCTTAGTACGGCGCCATCCGGCTGGAGATATATGGTTGGACTCTCTTTGTTTCCATGTATGTTTCAGCTTTTTTCTATGGTGTTTCTTCCAGACACACCTAGATACCTGATTATGAAGCAGAGACAAGCAGAGGCCCAAGTGGTATTGAAGCAGGTGTACCCAGGTGTGTCAGACAATATCATAGAGGCAAACATAGAGGAAATTTCAAACCTTAACTCCTTAATACCAGGCCTGGGACCGGCCCAGAAACTGAAGAACTGTTTCAGGGAGCTTTTCTCTAAACCATCCAACAAGAGAGCTCTCTTTATCGCATGTGGACTTCAAGGAGTTCAGCAGTTGGTTGGCTTCAATGCTTTAATGTACTTTGCAGGCTCTATCTTTGAAATGATTGGATATAAAAACTCAACGTCGATTAGCTGTCTTGTTGCAGGTACAAACTTTCTTTTCACAATTGTTGCTCTTTTTGTTATCGACCGAGTCGGCCGAAGAAATATCTTGCTATTATCCATTCCCTTTCTTTTCTTATCACAAATATTGTGTGCTATTGCCTTTGAACATTTAAAAATCCGAGTCACATCATCCTCTGAGGTCACATCTCGATTGGCAGACAAGTGGAGCTACGTCGTCGTTATTGGATTGGTTTCGTTTGTGGCGTCATATGCCCTTGGGCTAGGAAACGTCCCATGGCAGCAGTCAGAGCTTTTCCCTCAATCAGTGCGAGGGCTTGGCTCTTCCTTTTCTACAGCAACAAACTGGTTCGGTTCGATGGCAATTTCAGCTTCCTTTCTCACGCTTATGAAGACGATTACGCCATGTGGAACATTTCTACTATTCGCCGGCATCACATTGGTCTCTTACATTGTAATCTATTTAACATACCCAGAATTGGGAGGCCTCCAACTTGAAGAGGTCGAGGAAATACTCAGTGACGGTTTCAACGTGAAACGTAGCGTCCAGATGCATAAAGATAGAATCAAGTTTGAATACAACAAGTATATTCCTACTGCCAATGAAGTAATTCCGGAGGGGGAAGAAGAATTGGGGACAGCTTAAAAGTTTTATGTAAAATCGATAGTCATGGGAAAATTGAACGAGGGATAAATACGGATTCGTTATTTTGTAGTCATTCGTTAGTCAAACCAGAATACAACCCCATCATCTTATATGAATGCTAAGATAGTTATAGATTAGCACTGGTGTGCCCTACCTATGCTTTATTATAATAATACACTTTCTATTGGTATTTACTTTTGTGGATCCATTCACTGCCAATTAGTTCGGTTCCGCATCTTTCGGCTAACCTGAACCAACGAGCGGCCCGTACAGGATCCTTCTTTCCATTATTAAGCTTCTTGCTTGTCCACACCGTCCCTGCTTCGCACATGGCATCGCAATATCCCAAACTGCCAGACTTTTCGAAGAACTGTACAGCCTGTTTGGCGTCTCTTTTGCATCCCCATCCATGGAGATAAGCCTGCCCGATTTCGAAATAGATCGAACTTTCAGGTTCCTTTGGCTTAAGTGTAAAATTCTTGTCCCTGAACTTGCTCAGCAATTTTTTTGGGTCAACATTGAACCGGTACGGTTTATCAGGAAGAATACTGACGGCCTTACAGATCCACAGAAATGAACTCCTTTCATCCTTCTGTGTTCCATATCCATATCTGAGCGAAAGCCCATAAAGGAACATAGCTTCCGTGCTGTGATCTTTGGCGGCAAGTTTCAATTGATTAGTGGCGTCAGTACTTTGACCTGACTTCCGAAAAGCAATAGCCATAGCGATACGTTGCTCTGGGGTCAACGGAGGAACAGCCGATTTTGGCCGTTCTGTTCTCTTTGCGACCAGCGATTGAGGCGAGTTGATAGAATTATGAGCAGCATGACTAATCTGCTGCGTTGCACTTCGATAGTTTGGGGGATATTTAACATGCTGTTTAATAGGAGGTCCACGTTCAAAAGAAGGCTGTGAACTCTTTGACGACGCTTCATAAGGTTGGGGTGGTGTAGAGTTGGCTGAAAACGGCACATGTGAAGAGGGAGGTTGTTGTAACTGGAAATTTGCATTTCTGTATTTATCGCAGGAAGTAGAATGTCCAGAAGATTTTTGGATGCTTGGAGCAGAGGATGATCTGGTCAAGGCATAGGTCTCAGGAGGCTGGATTGGCCTCGACTTTACAAGCGGTGCAGAAGTGTTAGCATAATCAGAAGACCGATCTAGGTCAAAGGACATTCCGTAGTTAGGTGAACCGGACAGTTCCGTTGGTGATGTGGTTTCGGTGGCAGATGCCACCCTCGAAGGAGCTGTCTCATGGTAGAAACGATGATGAAAAGTCTTCACTAGTGGAGAGCTCTGGGATTCAGGGGTCTTGCGCACTGATGGAGACATCAAATCAAATGGGTTAGAGTAAGAATGAGAATGACGATATATATCGCCCGGCGGTAACGGCGATAATGCGGGCACATTTCTGAGACGCCGAGGACTGATATTTGTACTGATAAACGACAGAGGCTGAGCCTGGGACACCCTACTTTTCAGCGGAGACCGGTTTGGCGATCTCTGGGAGAACCGCTGCTGATCATGAAAACCATTCTGAGCATCATAGGTATTCTTTTGACTGGAAATCGTTTCATCGTCCCAAGCGGTGGTCTCAGTTTCCGTCGCATAGTTTGTATCGGAATCTATGTCGTACTGATTATCCTGACGGTACTGTACTGGGCTGATGTCAACGGAATACGGCTGGGGCTCGGGTTCGGGTTCGGGTTCGGACTCGGTATCGGTTTCCGAGTCCTCTTCTCCATTACTCAGAATGCTGACGTGAATCGACTGCACATCACTGTTTTGCACCACCACTGGTACCTGCTTCTTCACCGTCTCCACTCTGTTGCCTAACGCTCTAGCAGTATCAGTAGCGGACGGGAGGTGCTTTTCCTTGCTCAACAAGCGGAAAAGCGGTTGCAGCGACTTGATCTTGGACGACTGTGGCAAGTTGGGCGGCTTGGACAAGGGACTCAACTTCTTCTCCTTTTCTATGTCTTCGGATATGCTCTTCCAGTCTTCGTCGGTCAACTTCAACTTGTCGAGGAGATTGCCAGTCAGAGATGCCGAGTCGGAGGACGCCAGGCTGCCAAAGCTGAGCCGCTGGTTGAACCCTGGCGAGAGCGACGAGCTGCTGTAGTTCCTACGTGGGTCTCGAGGCGTGTCCTGGTAGGTCTGCGTGATGCTCTCCTGGACGCTATCGGAATAGCTGTCAGAGATGCTGTCACGAATGCTGTCACGGCTGCTGTCTGCCATGCTCTCTTGGATGCTGGAGAGGCTGTCCTGGATGGAGGCCGAGCTGTCGTTGACGCTAGCATTGTAGTAGTTGCTGGATATCTTGGAGGCCGACGAACGCAGCGACCCGGACCCCCTGGACCTCATGGACAGCTGCGGCGACTTCGATCGCTCTCTGGGCGATGCCGTCGAGAGACGGAGATCCGGAGACCGCCTGGAAGACATAAAACCTGCAGCAGACGAGGACTCCTTGTATGGAGAGTAAGCAGAGGAGGAAGGCGAAGAGGAAAAGGAGGAGAAGGACGAAAAGGAGGAGGAAGAGGCCTGGTTGAGCGGCGCCGACGACGAGGTGCTGGTGCTGTAGGCCACGGGAGACTGCGCCACATAGCCAGACGTCTGGTGGCTGCTGGCTGACGGCTGCTGCCGATGCCCAGAGGCATGATGGCTCTGACTCTGCAGATCTGCAGAGACCTTGGAGTATGGCTGTGCGTTTACCTGGGAAGCAGACGGCGACTTGACGTTGCCGTCACGCCGGTCAGAGCTGATGTGCTGCTTTCTTCGTGCCTGGTCCCCTTCGTGAGGCCGGGCATCTTGTGCCTGGTGCTGGTGGTGCCTGTTGAACGATGCGCTGTAGTGTTGAGCAGAGCTGTGATGCTGGAACCTCTGGCCTGCAGAGTTGGTGCCGGGGATTCGGTGGTGGCCAGATGAGGAGGCATCCACGGGCAGGTGGGCGGCAGCATGGTCCTGGCGATGCTGTAACTGCTTTTTGAGCTGGTCAAGGTGCATGAAAACGAGTGATTGAAGACGAACAAAGAGAGAGTTTTGGCTGACAAACGTTTGGCGTTTTTCCCCTGAAAAAATCTGTCTTGTCTCGTCATTTTTTAGCGCGTGCGGCTGCGCTGGCGCGCTGGGCCCGGTGAAGTGGAGGGGGAAGGGAAGGTGAGCGCAGGAAGAATGACGGAAACTGCTGGGTTGCCGGGTCCCGTCACAACTACATGGACAGCAGAAACCAGTTGTGCTCCGCCCAAAAAAGCTGTAGGTTTGTCCTGGGCCTAATTCAGGGATCTACACTTTCCCATTGCACTTTACACCGGCTGTACTAGCGACCTAACTCTAGGCTAGCACAGCCGGCGCGTAGATTACACCAGGCGCTTTTTCTCCATGCACCCTCACCGCCGCGGCAGCCTCACCGGGTGACGCACACGGCAGTACACCGGGGCCGACACCGCCTAGAAGGTCTCGAACAGCACGCTCAGCTGGCTCCTACTTCGAAAAAGAAATCAAACCAAATGGATCACATAGTAAAACACTACAGGCAGGTTGCACAAGAAGCTGAATCATTCTGTTGCTGGCAGCCCATACCCAGATTCCGCCTCCTCTCTCCAGACCAACTTATCTCCCACTAACTTAAGCGCCGGTCCCCCAGGCCGCTCAGCATTTCACCCACATCACCGGCTCAACTGCCACCTTTACAATACCTGCCCCAACATGTAGCATTGAAACTATAGGATACTGTTGCAGATACACATACGGTCCCGTCCCAGAGCTGCCCGGCCGTCTTCGGCTTGCCTGCTTCGTGGTGCTCTTCTAACAGACACTTCAATACTTGTACTCGATCTTGTAATGGTCCTCTGGAGCTGGCCTGTGCTCCGGCAACACAAACCGCCCCTTCTGCTCCATGGTCCTCATCTGCACCACGTGCAATAGACTAGCCAATATTATCAACGTTGGCGTTGGAATATTCAGCTCTTTGGCCACATCGAGAACGTTGCAAACAATGTTCCTATACTCGGTGTAGTTGCCGTTGCGAACATCCACCAACATCGAAGGGGAATAGTAGCTACCGTCATCCGATCGAATCATGTACTCTATTAAAGATTCAGGAAGCTCAGCACCGTCGGCCTTAGCTATTTGGAGCACTTCCTTCATGGCCGGCCTGACCACCGAGTCGATGCCGCCAAACAGCTCCAATCTTCCAATGTCCACGCCAGTCAATGCCGTAGTTGGGTTCACGGTGGCATTGTAGACGAGCTTCCTCCATCTGATGTATTTGACGTTATCGTCGTAGGCCACCTGGTTTTTCTCATTGCTGTAGATCTTCACGAATTCCTTGCATTTCTTGATCTGTCTGTCCTCCGGCAAGTTCGGATTGATGTACGGTCCATACGACACATTATCCGGACCTACATGCTTGACTAGGCTACTTCCAATTTTGGTCGTGCTTATCATCGTGACTCCAGAAATCGCATACGCATTAGGAAACTTCTTAAACAATGGCTTCTCGATCCCGATGCCATTCTGGAGAAGCACGATTGCTGTCTCTGGCGAAAAGCATTTCTCCAAGAGCGGCTCAATCGGATGCACATCTGGAATGTTCTTGGTAGCAACTACAACGTAGTCGAATGGCCCATACTTGCTCATGCCTTCTTCGATAGACTTCACGGTATGTGTCGGTGCGTAACTCTCAACAATGCCGTAGTCAACAGATTCAATCCTGATGCCCTTGGTCGTCAGCACATCGTAGTTGGACCTTGCTACACAGGTAACTTCAGCAGATCCGCCGTACTCCAGCGCATATGAAGCTATGGTGCCGACGGCACCCATGCCAATCAATAGAACAGTTGGCTTTGGCTGAGTCATGGATGAAAGGCTATTTAATGATTCTGAAAGAAAGAAACCAGGCGACCAAACTTAAAGAATACTTCGGAGATTCCCGTCCAACGCACCTTTACACCAACGAGATTCCACGAGATCTGAGATTCAGATTCGAGCTGTGCGGAGCTATATATATGCAATTCGATAATATGCGCGAGTGCCCAAACAGGATAATGCATGCAGCGATAAGAAGAGTGCAGATGATGAGTATGGGGGGTGAGATCAAGTTCTTACGAGGTGGCGAATTGTAGGGGACAGAAGAGCAAAGGAAAGAAAATTCGAGCAGAAACAAAGACGGAACTCAAACGCAACCATAAGAGACATCTGGGGTTAGCTATACTACCAATATACCGATGAAAACCCTGCACTAAAGGTTTGCTCTCATTAGTAATCTCCATCTCGAGGCTCGGGATCTCTTTGCTCTGTGTGCACATAACTATAATTGAGTCGGAAAAAAACGAAAAATACGGCCAATAAGTTACTGGCTTTTGTGGGTGGTATTTTGCGAATTGGCTTATCGGCTCAATAAGAGCAAATGTAGCGAACAACGACGACCAGCTAGACTTTACATCGCCCAAAGGGGCAAGTTCCGAGCTGCGGGAGATACCTTTTTGAGATCATCGTGCTGGGCGTGTGAAGAGTGCTTCGATAGTGCTCACTATAAATATTACTTATTTCTAGAGCTGCTGTTTAAATTGGTATAATGAACGGCCTATTTAAAGAATTTATCTGAAAAAGAGATCATCGTATTGGCAGACTCTCTTTTACGTAGTGAACGCTATAGCACACTTGAACAACCTCTGCTTATGAGCAATGACCTTGCATCTGCCACTCTGTAGCTACGGTCGCAATAATGCCTACTCACACTGTTGCTTGCCCATTTATTCATCTTATTATCTGCTATTTCTACACATTAATCCCCATTCATCTGCTCCGGCGAAACTGCCACTCCGCCAGTAGATCCGCCCACCAACGTCTTTTCGGGTATTATAGAGCCCGTGGTGTTTGTCATAAGATAGATCGTAAGAAGCATCACAAGTAGATGCAAGCCCATACAATAGAACACAAACATCCAACGGGTGTATTTGGTACTCAGGACTGCCCTCGTCACCTGGATGAACACTCTTTCAAACGGCGACAATCTCGAGTTGATTCGTTTCGTCTCCATCAATCTAAACTGCTCAATTGGATGAAGCTCATTCTCGTAATCCTGCTGATACCTGCTCTCCACATCACCTCCCTTTAGAGTGTCCTGCTTCTGTTGATGGTACTCCATGAACCTCAATTTCTCATAGAGGTCTCTGTTATCCGATTTCAAGCTCTGCAATTGTCTTTTCACTTCCACAAGCTTGTTAAATTGCTTTTTCACCTCATCCTCAAGCTCTTTATTCTTTTTTCTGAAACGGTCTCTTTGCTGGGTTATAATCGGCAACAATGATGAATCCTGAGCAGAGACCACCGTTGAACGGGTGTCGAAAGCCTCTCCAGCAATGGATGTTGCAGGAGAGACCCGGCCTCCATTAATGGTGGATGGTGCAACTGATGAAATCATAGACATTGCATCCCAACGGTCATCGTCTCCACCCTTTACAGTCTCAAGACTGCTGAGATCCGCCTCCAACTTGGCATTGGACTCTTGGCTTTTCTGAAGTTGGCTCGAGGTGTCCGCCAACTGCTTCTCGAGCGAAGAACACCTCTTTTGCAACTCCTCGATTTTGGCCCGGAATTCAATGACATTGTTTTCAAGCTTTCTGTTTCTCTGAGCTATGGCCATGTCGATATTCGAAACACCACCATTATCTGGGTGCTGCGAATCATCCGCATCGTCTCCGAACTGCATCTGCCGGAGGATCTCGAGTTCGTTTTTGATCTCATCGTAGTCGCTGTGTGAGTCCTTGAACTGTTTCAAAGTGGCCAACTCTGTGTTCAACTGCTTGAGCTGCTTCTCAGAGGATGCCTGGGCGTCTTCTATCTCCTTCTTCAACGAGTCGACGTCCTTCCGCTCGTGCTCAAGCTTGGCGACCAACAACGCATTCTCACTCTCCAGTTGGGAAATGCGCTTGTTACTCTGCTGCCGGACCTTGTTGATTTCTACGTCCGACTTGGCCACGCTGGCTTCCCTTCGAAGCTGCTCATTGCGCTTCTCTAAGTCAAGCACACGCAACTTGGAGGCTTCAAGGTCCCGGCCTAGAATCTGCACCTCCAACGTAGTAGAGGCTATACTCTGGACGTTCTGGCCTGCAGCCTTGTCCATCGAGTCGTCTACCGTCTGTCCAAGTGCCTTGTTCTTGTTCTCCAACTTGAGCTTCATCATCTCCTCGTTCACCTTGAGCTCCTCGATCTGTTTTCTCATCGTTTCCTGCGACTGCAACAGCTCTTCTTTGCTCTTCTCCCAGTTCAACTCTTTCTCCTCCAGAAGCGACTTCCACTCCTCCTCTTTGGCCTGCACCTGCGACTGAGCTAGCTGGCTCATCTCTTTCTCCGTCTGCTGGATCTTGTTCTTGAGCTGGTCGTAGTCGGCGTACTTCAACAACTGCTCTTCAAGCTCATGCTTCTCGTCCTTGAGCCGCTCTACCTCCGTCAACGCATCTACAGCACTCATACTGCTCTGCATCAACGGTGTCGGGTCGGGCGCTTCGGCAATGGCCCGGTATATCTTGAAAAAAAGCGCTTCAATGCTCTTATTCTTCCTCGTCAAGGAGTCGATCTCATGCTGGTACGACTTCAACAACGGGTTGATCTGCATCAGCTTCTCCTGCTCCTCCAACTTCTTGAAGCTTTTGGTCTGGCTGGCCAACTGCTTACGGTTCAACAATGATTCTTTCTGGTGGTCCTGCAACTCCAGAGCATGTGAATCCATCTCCTTTTGAAGCGCCGGAAGATCCACAGCCGCCCATGAATTCAAGGCCTTTTCAAAGAGGTTGCCTTCACCCGATACGTCTTTCGCTTTTGTCGTTGCCATAGTCTGCTTGTAGTCCAATTCCACCGGAGATCCGCCACTAAGTGTCAAAGTAAACCACCGACAATAACCAACACACAGAAACTTAATTGACTTTTTTCGGTGTCACACCGCGCGCCTGTCCAGCTCCACGCCGAAACCCAAAGCCACGAGAAGCTGGCAGCAGCGGTGCATACATTAGGAGAGATTTTTTTATTTTATTTTATTTTATTTTTTTTTTTTTTTTTTTTTTTTTTTTTTTTTTTTTTTTTTTTTGGTTTTTGGTTTTTGGTTTTTGGTTTTTGAGTCGGACTTCTCGCACAGGTGTACAGATTGTGAATTAAGTGCAGAGTAAACGCTCAGTCCAGTTAGATAGCAGCTAAGCTACAGGCGAGTGTCGGCTGTCTTATATTTCTTACAAAGGGCATTCTTACAATTGTACCAGTTCCAGAAAAACATACATACACATATATAGCCACCCACCCACACACACATATAAATATATATATATCGATGCCATTGGTGTTGCTGTAGCCTACAGATTTGTCAGAGCACTTGTGCTAGAAAAGCGAGTGTGATTGTGCAGTGAAAAAAAAAATAGAGAGTGAAAAATCCAGACCTTTTTTTTTCTTATTTTATTTTATTTTTTTTTTTTTTTTTTTTTCATTTTTGTTACCTAGACTTATACATTACTGCTGGGTCTGTTCAATTCAATCTGGCTAACCATTATATTATAATCTTGTATTTTTCACCGGCGTTGCACACAAGCGGTCTCTAATTCAAGCCGGCTTCTTGCTCTTACTACTACATTCGTATTTCTTTCACCCTTTTACTAGAGCCTACTAATGCCTCATACTCTTATAATCGTCGGAGGCCCATCGGGCTGTGGAAAGTCGACTATCGGCTCCATGTTAGCCCAACGCTTTCACTGTGCCTTTGTTGAAGGTGACAGCTACCATCCAAAGGAAAATATCGACAAAATGGCACACGGAATACCGCTAACAGACCAAGATCGCTGGGGATGGCTCAAGACGCTGACTCTGCAAAGTATACAGAGACTTGGAGACAGCCAGTTTACTGTGGTCAGCTGTTCCATTCTAAAACGAAAGTATAGGGACTACATTCGGTCGCTTGCGCAGGCCAGCCATGTCAAGACAATCATGATCGTTCTATATAATGATTATGCTACGATATACGACAGAATGACAAAGCGGGAAGGCCACTTCATGAAGGCTAGTATGCTTCAATCGCAGTTCGATGACTTGGAGATGCCTCAGCCGGATGAAGCGTCTATCACCAAGCTTTTCTGCGACGAAAGAACGCAAGACGATATAGTCGACGAGGCGCAGGGGTACGTGAATTCCCAGATCTAGAAGGTATTTATCGATGGTGGACACAAGGTCGACTAATGCAGCAAATCTATAGATGCTTAATCTCTTTTCTAATGGATCCCTTGTATTCTTCGAAACTCTGGTCAGTAGCCTGCTTGCAGCTTGGACACACTCAGTGCATCCTCTTGCGTCCCCTGGCATCAAATGCTGCATTTCCGCCACCATTCATCATTGCGTAGCCCCGCTTGCCATTGCCAGCGGCATAGTGCTGGCGCTGATACAGGGACTTATGGCCCCCACCCATAATGTCGTTGTCATCCTTCTGTATCTTACGGTTTGGATACTTGAATTTGGAGCCCTCGAAGATGTTCTGCACGGGCTTAGGAGCTTCCTGGAACCATGGGTGCTTGAGAGAGTCTAGCGCATTGATTCTCTTGGCCGGATCGTATTCGAGGAGTTGGGCCAAGAGCTTGAGACAGTTCTTATTGGTGCCACCATTGGTGTGATACCAGGCCTTTAAGTTCGAAGGAAATAGGGTGAACCTGGAGAGTTGGGAATATTCAGGGTAGCCGTTCAACGAAGGCCAGCTGTCAAGCGTCGGCGTCCCCAAGATCTCAAGAATCTTCAAGAGCTGATTCTCCTGGAACGGCACCTGCTTCTTGTCATCCATCTTGGTTTCCTCTCCCTTGAATAGGGGACGTAACGAAAGCAACTCGGCAAGTATGCAGCCGACCGCCCAGAGATCGATGGCCGGGGTGTAATGGCGGGCTCCCAGGAGAAGCTCTGGCGATCGGTACCAGATGGTGACGACGACTTTGTCGCCGGCGTAGAGACCCTGGAGCGGATTGTTGAACTTACGGGCCAAACCTAAGTCTCCTATCTTTATGACACCATCCTCAGTCACCATGATGTTGGCAGGCTTGAGGTCTCTGTGCAGAATCCAGTTCTGGTGGAGAAACGAAACACCCTGGAGAATCTGATACACAGCAGACTTTAAGGTGAGCTGGGGTATCGGGCGGGGCTCGGGATGCGAATGGTAGTGAATGATCTGTAGTAGGTCGTGCTCGGCGAAGTCGAACACCATGTAAATGCACTTCTTCTCGAGAATGATCTCCGCCAACCGGGAGATGTTCTTATGGTTCAACTCCTTGCAGAGTGACATCTCACGGATCGCACTCTGCGAGATCCCCGTATAATGCACCACCTCGTTGTCCTTGGAGTCGGTCTTAAACTTCTTGATGGCGTACAAGTTGTTGGCGTTGGCACCGAGCTTTCCACGAGCCTTGTACACCTTACCGTATGTACCAGCAGCTATGTAACCCAGGATCTCGTACTTCTGCAACACCGACACCCGGCTCTGGTCCTTGCGCTTCCTGTAGGGTCCAATTGTGAAGAAGTCATTTGATGCTACTCTAGCAGGCTTGTTTGCCTTGTAGCCATACGAGGACTTGCTGCTCATCTGTGAGTGCTGTATCGGGAGTTGATGCGTTAGTGGGATAATGGACGGCTGCCGGCTGCCGTTTGAGGAGATGTTCTGGTGAGACATGAAGCTGTGAAACAGAGATGATTTTGAATGAATGTAGAGGAAGAAAATAAGGTGGTTAGATGGGAAAATGTGAAATGAGGATGGAGGTGAGATTGCATAGAGATGTCGAGGTAGGATCGTGAGCGCCGAGTGTGATCTGCGTAGATCGGGTGCGGTGGAGGAGTAAGGTAAGGGCCCGGTAGAGGGGTGGGAGACGATTGGTGCTTGCCCGGTGGAGGCAGGAGAGTGAGGGTAGAGTGAGGGTAGAGTGAGGGTAGGAGTAGTGAGGGTAGGAATCAGGGTAGGAATCAGAGTAGAAGTAGTGAGAGTAGAAGTAGTGAGAGTAGAAGTGGTGAGAGTAGAAGTAGTGAGAGTAGAAGTAATCAGAGCAGGAATTAGAGTAGAAGTAGTCAGAGTAGGAATCACAACTGTAGCAGTGGTATAGACATGATGTGACTAAAAACGAATGGCATTAAACGCTTATAAGTTCCATAGGTGTAGAAGTAAATTCTGAAAAGCTTGGCTGCCACCCACTGAGATGAATTTCTCGTTGACCACAGGATTACCATCGCAGTATTAAGGTGGTCATATAAGGTTGGAGCTAGCTAGGTCTATGGACAGATCCGACGGAAGATATTGACTGTTTCACAAGGAAAATACCGCCATCTCCAATCATTCTTTCACCTTCACTCTTCTGATGTACTCTTCAAACTCCAGTAGTCACCTACTACGCCCACTCTATATCATTCCATTCAATCTATATATAATACAAGCACCACCAGGATCTCTATCAGTGATCTATTTCTTTGCAACTCTCCTGGCCTTAGACTTTCTCCGCAATAGATATCCCGTGAGCCGGCCAATCGGTCTAAGGCACCAGTGGTCAAACCAAGGAGCCAAGTATAAACATAGCGGAACACGAATTGGCAACATCACCTTGGTCAAAGCATACGATGATGCACCGGCAGCAACCATTCTCATCTTATCCTCGGCTCCCATCTGCAAGTTCACAAGGCCCTTGGATATTATCTCCATTCCTCTGGCAACTACATCATGCGGCAAATCGGTGGGAATGTAGCCGAACTTGAAGAACACAAACCAGAGTCCCAGAAAAGGAATGATCTTGAAGGCTTCGTGCAAGATCGCAACACTAAAGCCGAATCCCATGGGCCTCAACATCAAGTCCTTCATGTGCGGCTTCAAGAACTTAGGCGTCTTCTGGTAGTACTTATTTTTACGGAGCCGAAGCTCTTTGTCGGCATCTTCAATGTCAGAGATGGTTCTTGCAGTGTTCTCGATGCTGGTGTCAGCAATGGAGTCCTTGTGCTTAACGATCTTCTTCTGCGGCTTATATATGAGAGATAGAGAAGGCGACGTCGAGAACCGACGAACATATAGAAGACTACCGAAGTTACTCTTGTTTACTGCCCGTATTCCAATCATCGTTGGTCTGTTCTGTTCAATCCTATGTGCAGACAACGAGTACTGCAGGTCCACATTTCTCACCCGAGCTTTATTACGTAAGTGGAACACCTCCAGTTGAAGCGCCGGAAACCAGGAAGCTTGACTTTAAAGACAGCAGCCTGTTCAGCACAATTGGAGGCTCTGCTATGCAATACTTGATCTACTAGCTACTTAAGAGTTGCAGCAAGAGTGGACCATGCCCCAACTGCTGCAGCAGCCAGCTGGCACAGCATTCTTTGCTCTGCTCTTTCTTGCTTCATCATCTCGCTTACAACACACCCAAATCGAGTTCATTAAGTACCTATGCCGCAATCTCCCTTAAATACTCCTTCCTGTATGGGTTCTCATCGACCTCTTTTGGTCCTCTGAAAATAGCCTCCCACCTTGGCTGCTCTTTGAACAACCTCAAGGCCTTGATGCTCTTCTTAGTAGACAAGGTGAATCGGTGGTAGATTCCTGCAGGCAAGATGAGAAGGTCATACTTGTAGATCTTGCATCGGATCCATTTGTCTTCCTTATCTCTAACATCGAAGAATCCTTCGCCGTCCAAAATGTATCTGATCTCCTCGTCTTCATGGAGATGCTCTTTGTAGAAAAGATCCAACTTCTCGCCCAACTGCTTGCTTCCTCCTGGAAACGTTGCTTCGCTCAAGTCGATCACATCTCTGTTTTTGTAATCTCTTTCTTTTGCAATCCTGTCCACCCCTTCGGTGGTGGTAATATGCCTGTAGAACACTCCCAGCTTGGCCAACTGCTCCTCCGAAATCGCAACACCGGAGTTGTGGTCCTCAATGTATGGCTTGGTGGTATCGTTATCGTAGAAATAGAATTCAGCCGCCGGCATAGTTAGCTTGAGTCAAGTCGATAAAGATGATGAAGTCGATAAGCCAAAGACTGCAGCAACTTTTTGTCAGAATTGCTTGGCTTTATATATCTGCGGAGTCTTCGAGCATGTGCACATTTTTCAGGCACATGTTCGGAAGCCACAGTAGACATATTTACGATAAGGTGTGTGGGTATGGCTGTGGAGAGATATAGCTGGTCAGTTGCCAAGGAGAGATCGTAATCGTACCTGCTGTTTGAAACGCCGGACTTTTTTTTGGTATAACCGGATACGATCACTAGAATAGAATCTAAAATAACTTTACAAGACGCAGCCAACAACCAGACTGACTCGCAAGTAGAAAAACCCCTCACTACCAGCGCAAGCTCCAAACTACATAAGCAAATGACATTAGGATTCTCTTACCAGCCATCTCCAGCCGACTGCCGTTCTACAACATCTTCGTTTGCCCGTCCATTCAATTTCTTCGTTATATAACCTTTATATATTTCTTCACCTCGGTCTTCAAGGAATCATTCATGGTGCGCAAATCACTCCTTGAGACATTTATATAATAGCCGTATCCCCCAACCTTATGGCCTAAGGTAAGGAGATAACTTTTGATCTGAGATTGAGAAAGTCCGGTTACCTGCTGCCAGAATGCAAAATCAATGCCTTGCTCTTTACAGCCTAGAATAAGTGAGCAAAGCACAATCTCTTTGTAGGTACGATAATTCGGACTAATACCACAGCACAAGAACCTCTGCAAGATGACAATGCTCTTGAGGTAATTCGTCATGGATATCTGGGAGCGTTGAATCAGTAGAAAGATGAAATCGGAAATCTCCAACACATCTTTCTCGCTGCTACGACCGAGTTTCCTTGCTATCTGCTGGGATGTGACAATGATGGCAAGTTTGACGAGGTGTAGTCTCTCTCCCTGTTCGTAGTTAGATTGCAAGTTTGGAATCTCGATGTCGATCTGTTCTTCCATTATGTCGCTATCCTCAGTGTCGGATATTAGGTCTGGAATATCGGTCTGCAAGTCAGAAATTTTGCTGCCAACAACTGACGAAAATAGTTCGGACATTGTATAGAAATGTAAAGCGTGATATGAAAAGCAAGAATCAGTGTATAAAGTTGTCAACCCAAACTAAAATAAAACAACAAGAAAAAAAAGAAAAAAAAAGAAGAAAAATAAAAAACTAAAACCAACAATGGAAAATTAAGATCAAACGTTTAGAAAAAAAGGCTTGTTGAGAGCCACTCAATTGCTTCTTCTCTTTAAGGACTAATAAAGATGCGCCGTCAGTAGTTTCCCTGATTCTTCTCGATGAAGAGAGAAGGGGAACTTAAAAATTGAAAATAGCAGAAATCATATTGCCGTGTATGTGTATTTGTATAAGTAGGTGAAGTCAATTGTAAAATAGTAAGAGTGAGAATATGATAGATTAACCAAAGACAGAAAAATCAATGGTAGATGGAAAAGTATATCGTTACTGTGAGTAGAGTAGTGGGGGAATAAATAGCAGAAGACCAAAAGATCCGAAGCGTGAAAGTCCTAGCACAAGAGAGCAAATCCAAGTGAAAAAAAAAACTCTACGCCTACGGTACACGGAAACGAAATATATTTATAACTCTTTGCGTGCAGTGGATTCCGGAAGCTATGTCACAATGGCTATGAAGATGACTAAAGTGACTAATTCGGAATAACTGTGTGTACGGGAAAGTATGCAGAAGAAAAATTTTTGCCCCGTAAAATTCAGGCCAGCGGGCCCGGTGTAAACGAGTTTTGGCCGTGTGGGAATCAGTCATGTCGGGAAGGCGGCGGCGCCTCACCGCGATGCGGCAGAGTAAGGGGGTGGAGATTGCTGCCAATTTTTGTGGGGCAGCTAATGAGTCATTGAATGCCGTGGTCGGAGTGAGTAATATGACTTGAGAAAGGTCAGCACAGAGGACCAGGAGGTACTTAGTCACTGATGTGTGAGATAAAACGATGAAAAAAAAAACAAGAAAAGAAATAGGATACTGAGATGCTGCTTGTGCTTAAGGTTTGCCATCTGGATTTAGTCAGTAGACGAAGGTTAGTCACTTGTAGTCGTAGTCACAATAATCGATGCGAAGAATACGAAGTGCGAAAGATGAACACATTAGTGGAAACGCAGGCAGCCGAAAAAGAAGATAAGGCTGAAGCTGAAGGTGAAGTAGGCGCACAAGATCTACAGACGCATAGCTTTAGGCAAGCCAGCAATTGCAGTGGTCACCCCTGTTTCTCCTACGTAGTCTAAAGCTTGGGCTCGGCACCAGGATTCAGGTGAGAATCTCGGAATTTATACTGTAGTAGGTGAAATCAGGGGAAACCAGACTTTTTTTTTTTTTTTTTTTTTTTTTTTGAAATTTCACGAGTTTGAATAAGATTTCGGACTTGCTAGTATTGCTGGTCAGATACTGAAAAGAGATGCCAAAGAGCTGCTGCTCATCAGTGAGGAAAGTAAGAGTGATAGGTGGAGAGTCTCGTGTGTTCCGTGAATCCTGATTCCGAGTAGCCGCATCCGAATAAATCTACCACACGCAATACTTAATTACATTTTTATCTAAACTTGTTGGCTAGGTTTTAGTAGCTATAAGTAACCTTGCTTTGTTTCAGAAACACTTCGTCGCAAGCTTTACCTTCCTTCCATGAATTCAATGGCTGGGCAGGTGCTCTAAACAGCAGTTGGAAACCAACTTAAACATCGGATGATGGTAGTAACCCGAGTATGGGGGCCAACTTTGTGGCCACTTGCAAATGCCTTCACTATCACCATCCTTTGAAGTGAGGCTTTCCCAGCTTTCGGGATTGCTAGGCATATGGTAACCGAGACCGAATAGTCAGCGGATACAGAACTCGACTTGCTACTCCAAGCTGTTGTCAGCGAATTCTTGTAGATCTATAGGTAACCCTCTACACCGGTAAACAAATCTAAATACTGGCAAGTTCTGATGATTCGCCGCACTAATTGAACTCATATCCAAACATAATTGCATCCACATAGCCAAGACCCTTCAAGCGGCCTGCATTCTTGACCCTTCCAATTCTCTCGAATCCAAGACTATCCCAGATCTTGGTACTGGCCACATTGGTCTCAAACACAAGGTTAAACACACTAGACTTAAAGCCTAGCTTAGGAGCCCACATCAAGTAGTTCTTGCCCATAGTTTTACCAATTCCCTTTCCTCTGTTGTTAGTGGTGACTAGAAATCCACCATTACATATGTGCGAGGCCCGGCCAACGTAGTTAGGCTTGATGTAGAAACATCCCAGAAACTCATTTTTGCCGAGGTCCAAGTCCTTCTTTTCGGCCTTACCCTTCACCATGATAGCTACAAAATACGGAAAGTAGTAATTCAAGAATCCCTGTCTATCCAACCTTTCCTCTATGGGGTAAGTCTTTCCTTCCTCAATAATCTTATTTAACAAGTCTTGCGTGGCCTGGATCACCGGCTCCGGTGTCTCCGAGATGGAGTTGAACGGAACGATAGTGACATCAGCGCCATCTGGAAGTTTGTCGTAGATAGGGGTGTCTATTCTGAGCTCTTCTGGAACACCCATTCTAATAATTCCTTATCTCTAATATGCTACTCACCCTACACCTACTCGCACCAGCTCACTTTTTCACTCTCCAAAGTGAGACCTGCTATTTAAATCACCGAGAATCTGCGACGCTTGCCCAGCACCGGGCAGTGCGTCAAAGTGTATTGCCGTGTGCTTGGAATGGTTATCGCGATACAGTAAGTGGCCAACGATAGCAGCGCATCCGGCTAAGCGGTGTGTAGTCAAAGTTAGTAGTGGTAAACGCTAGTCTGATTGACAAAAGCTTTACGGCAAGATGAAACCAGTAGAGAACGAAATAGAGGCCCGTCCGCTGGTATGACTGATTGTGTGTAGCGTAGCGGGGGTGCATGGTGGTGGAATGCCGATAACATTTTCGCTACAAACACGCCAATTCAGGCATGCGATTTCCGGCTGCAGGGAGATCTTCGAATGATGCAGGGCTAGTCGTGGGTAAAGGTGCCTGATAAGGTTAGATTGTTGGCGAGGCTGCAACAGAGAAGCTGCTATGGAGAGGTGGGAGTGCTACGGAGTGAAGGTGCCGGCAAAAATCCACCGGAACAGCCTCACCAGACCGGCTGCAAAACCACAGTTGGAACCCCTGTTGAACTGTGACTCATGCTACCATACTGCCATAGTGGCAGAATATCATCATCGGGAACCAGGATCGGCTGTTCACAGTAGCTTTAGTCGATGCCCAGCTTTCCCTAATCGTTGGTGCGATTGCTCGAGAACTTGCCTCGTTTGCTTCCGAACACAGAATCTCTGACCGCTGGTTATCGTATCGTGTCTTGTGCATCCGTATTCCTCGAGCATTTTTCAAGAATCTCCTGAGCCGTTGTGGCAGACTCTTTAGTATCCCGAACCACATTGCCTAGACATTTATAGCAGAAACTGCCGCCCCTGTCTGGAGGCAGATTCCGTCTGCAGCTTTGATGCTTTTTGCCAGGCGGCATTCCTTTCCCAACTCAACCACATGACTGTTTCCCCAAGACAAATTTATCGTGCTTCACCGTAATCCCGAGGACTATTCCGCTACAGTCTGTATCGCATTGCATCAATCACACTGCATGCATGCATGTTGCTCCCTCTTTCCCCGTGTCCCTTATCTCTTGGCCTTATCATGCATCGCTACTGCTGAGTTTTTGCTGCAGCCCCCCCCGCAAAAGTCTCCAGCCTATCTGCTTGGCACTGCTACCAGTATACATTTTCCAGTGCTCTCCAGGGCGATCCAATACTCTCTGATGCTCCATAACAGCTCTATAACCCTCCATACAACCCTCTGCCACTACGGCTCTCCCGCCTGCCACAACGATCTCTGCTTCTCTCGTCGTTGACGAAAACGGCTAAAACTCCCGGAAACTGCGCTCTCATAATTACTCTTTTGGGCAGCGCAAGATTCCTTGCACATCTTGGGCATGAAAGCCCGTTTAGGCTAAAACATTATGCACTACCAAAATTTTTCCTTTCTTGCTCCGATACAATCCACTAGATTTCTCCGTAACTATATTTCTATATATCCATCCCGATATCTGCACGCCGCTTCTGCTCTCCCCGGCTCTCTTCAGCTTTCTCTCCTCCTCGGTTGGCCCAACATGTGCAAAGCCAATACCAAGCTTGCTGTGTCCGCCTTGATCAACCATTCCCCTCCATCGCATACAGAAGACATGAGCACAGCAGCATCACTGTCGACGTCTCCGCCATTTCCTCGGCAGATCTCCAGTTTCGAACCAAGCTTATACCCATCTTATCCGGAGTTCGATCCGGTGTGCCATTTGGCCCACAGAAACTGTAACTTTGTCAAATCATTCAACATCGAAAAGACTCTGAATGTCGATAGTGACGAGCAGCATTTGGAGCTAGTCGGCGACGGCTCCTTCCCACTCTTTACCCCGCAGTGCGTCGAGATCATGAAGTGGGAGTTGCTCAACTTCATGGACAGTCCCGAGGGAAAACGCAGAGCCACAAGCAAAGGCTCTTTTTTCGGCTACAAGACCTGCTTCGAATCGCCGCAGCTCCTCAAGTGCAAAGACTCGCTTCCCTTTTGCTACGAGGCGCTGACTAATTGTGAAACCATCCAGGCCATCACCAGGGTTGTTGGCCTAGACCTTAAGATCTGCTTCCAGTACGAGATCGGCCACTTTGCCAAGACCTATGAATCACATGCCCGAAAGAAGGGCGGCTGCAAGCTCAGCTCCAGACGCAGCATAGATCGTGCAAACGATCTTGGAAACCTCATCGTCCACAGACACTCAATAGCATACCCATTTATCTGCCTAATCAAACTCTTTTCTTCCTCCACGTCGGAGAACTCCGCTGCTTCCTTGTGCCAGTTCGATAAATCTTTGCCTGAAGGCTATGCCGTTGTTTTAAGTGGGCGACTCATAGAAAATATGGCTTACAAGACGATTGACAACTTCAAAAAAGGTCAAGTCAATATCATTCTCTGTCCCACATTCCAACCATCTGACGTCACTCAATACGAGGACTTGAAATTTCTCCAGAACTACTCGCTATCAATGGCACAAAAGCTTCTCTGCAGCAGCAATAATCAGAGCACGTCGAAGACAGCTGCCGGAGTTAGGGAGTTCGATAACTTCGACAAGTATAGGGATCTTTTGGATAAGATATACAGTGGTAGGACTTCGCAATCCGGTCAAAGCTCTCATTCTCCTACAGATGAGGATATGAACTCGGATGAACCCCAATTTAATGCAGTTTCACCAACTTTGAGTGCTTCCAGTTATTGACTAACTCTAGGTCATATTTGCCTACGTCAGCTTGCGTTGATGAATAAAATTGCACATTGTAAAAAGATTAATTATAGTTGGTAGCATGAGTTGCCCTATGTACTTTTCGGATTATGTAAT
The DNA here is from genome assembly GCA_030565225.1 of Allodekkera sacchari. NCBI lineage: Eukaryota > Fungi > Ascomycota > Pichiomycetes > Pichiales > Pichiaceae > Allodekkera > Allodekkera sacchari. Next base: position 67,644 of record JAJMBG010000007.1, read on the forward strand.
CGTTAATAGTGGTTTTAATGGATAGATTGCATTTGGATACCAGGACGAAAAAAAAAAAAAAAAAAAAAAAAGTATATGAAAAAAGTACGAAAAAAAATTCCCGATTGGGAAGTCAAATCTCTTGACCTCTTCGCTTTGGGTAATGATAACCATTAGTGCCGGAGCATGGCGGCGAAGAACCACACAGAGGAGAGTGCAAATATTGCTAGCATTATTCATTTTGCAATAATGCGGAGTGGGATTTCGGACTAGCGCATTGTCGGGAAAGATGACTTCATCAGTTATCTCAAGATAACGCTGATAAGATCGAGTGAGGGTGTGAGATAGGGAAAGGAGATACAGAGGACACGCAGATAGAAGGAAAAAAGAAAATATGAACGTAATAGTAGCAAGATGAAGATACAGGCAACATATGCATATGCAAGAAGGTTCTATATATGTATGACTGCTGGCTGGAGATTGGCTAGCTATAGGCTCCCAGACTACTGCTTCCAGCGCAGAGCATTGAGAAGTCTTTGGGCCTCCAGATTATAGAAGCCTTTAGTATTGTAGGGGAAAAACCTTCTGGTACAGCACCGTTACTTCTTACAGTATAAAAGATCCCTCCCCACTACATAGCTGCTACCACCTTGTAAACTAACTGATCTCTGTATTACGTTACACACACACCTGGCAGCGGCGGCTTCTCTGTCGCACTCACAGAATTACTGATTATCGTCACCGCAGGCTGGGGAACCAAGACAGCCTATGGCCGGCAAAGGCAGCTTATAGTCAGGCTGACAACACGATATCGGGCTGCTGACCAACCCGTACAGCAGGCAGGAATCGTGGCAGTGCTATTGCTATTGCTCCTTACACTCGTCCACCGTCTTCCTGCCTCCTGCTCTCCCTAGCCACACTCCAGCCGCTGGATTTATCGGCACAAGAATTTTTCAGGGCGCACCATCTGGTCCTACTTTCCTGCAAATCATTAATCTTCTCTCTCTTTCTTAAACATCTTCTCCTCTCTATTCCTGGCTCTCTTTCTGATCGCTTACTGTCACTTTGGAATTTGAACTTTCATCTCACCACCTCTAGGCCATTTTGCCACAGCAATCCTTATCAACTTATCAAGCTAGCCAATCGACTTCATCTTCTAGAGCAAACAACAACGCTAACTTCTCTAATGAGTTCACCATCCATTGCTCCACGTTTGGCACCCTCTGCAAAGGCGGCAGAAAAGCCCTCCGAGAAGCCAGTGACTCCACTTCTGCAGCAGGTCAACTACGCTCCAAAGAAGCCTATTACCAGAATCGTCACCTCCCGGCAATGGATACTTCCACCTAGGCCCAAGCCCGGCAGGAAGCCCAGCTCCGACATTCCTACGTCGAAGCGCAAGGCACAGAACCGTGCTGCACAGAGAGCATTCAGAGAGCGTCGTGCCAACCGGGTATCGGAGCTAGAAACGCAGATTCTGGAGCTGGAGCGTGACAAGTCTATCAAAGAGGGAATTCTTTCCAACACCATCAAGTCGCTCAAGAACGAGAACGACCAGCTTAAGCGGGTAGTTGCAGAGATGAGAAAGAACATGAAAAGTCTGACGCAGCAGTTGGTGCAGATCCAGAGGGTGCAGTCGGTGCAGTCGGTGCAGTCGGTGCAGCTGCAGCCGCAGTCGCAGCCGCAGTCGCAGTCGCAATCACCATCGCAATCCCAATCACAATCGCAATCTCCGGCATCGAAGTCAAGGATGGCTTCTTCCTCCCATCCTCGCAGCCAGCGCACAAGACCACACAAGGACTCGTCTGTTTCATCCTCCGTCCCCTCTGTGACTTCATCAGCCTCTTCTCCTGCCGCACCATCATCTTTCAGTACATATTCACTCAACCATAGGAGCTCCAAACGAGTTTCCGTCTGTTCATTAGCATCCAACCCGCAACCTACTGAGGACTCTGATATAGCTGAAGCGGCATCGGTAATGATGAATTTCCGAAACAGAGCTGGCGTTAAGTCGCTATCCAGCACAGCAATCACCCCCTCTCCTTCACCAACTAGCAGTTCTACTCTTAATCCAGTGCTGGAGGAGTATTCCACCAGAGGTCCATTGGCCATCTCTCCAAATGCCTCCATATCTTCGCCTTCCTCAGCAGAGGACAGCAAATGCGCCATTTGCACGAAAAACGAATGTATATGTGAGGCCATTGGCTTGAATTCGAAAACAATGATAGCAAACTCGTCAATCTCTTCTTCTACAGGATTGCAGAAACTGATCTCCAATTTCAAGCCGCAGGCCCCGGTCTCATTAAAACGCAGTAGAGATTCATCCAGTCAGGAGGAGATAGACTTCACATCGAAGTTCCGGACTTCAAAATTTAGGAAGATGCCTACGCTTATCCCTGCAAAGGAGGAAAGATCTAACGACATGCTTTTTAAGTCGCAGATAAAGGATGAGCCTCTTGAGGAGGAGGTCGATGAAGATTATGAGGAGCCTGTTCTCTCGGCTGATGAAAAATGCGGCTTCTGCTCAGAGGGTACTCCATGCGTCTGCCGAGAGATAGCTGAACGTCAGAACCAGTTGCTCGAAAAGGACAAGAAGCTTACAGAAGAGATCAATCGACAGGCTAGAAGTCGATCGGCTGATGAGAAAGGAACACAGACCCAGATATCAATGTGCACAGGTAACCCGGGTACATGTCCTCAGTGCCAGAAGGACCCAATGTCTGCTCTTTTCTGTGCAACGTTGGCAACAGCATCGAAGTTGAAATCATCGAGTACGCAGCATAAGGAGAAGAGAGACAGTCTTTTCCGAAGTCGAATTCTTCCCCACGCCAAGAGTTCTACACAATTACCATCCTTACGCGGATTAGAGCTCAGCAATCCGGGAAAGCATTTTATACCCTGTGCAGATGCATACAAAACGTTGAGCAGACATGTGAATTTCAGCAGGGTTGGCGTCAACCGGATAGTGAACAACTTAGATACCAAGGGCATGTACGTGGAGGTGGACAGCGTGGTAAAATGCTTAAGGGAGATGGATAGGCAGTTTGGCAGCCAGTAGAGGTTTTACTAGATACATAGACATAAGGAACAGGAAATTAGGAACAGTCTGTAGGTGGGAAGGTTGCAGATAGGAGGTAGGGCTTTGACAGGAGCCAAGGGACATATCTATGGTCAGGCACTACCGGACAGAACGCTGCCAGAAGACGGCTGCATTGTCGGCCAATTCATTGAAGGGCAAAGACCAGCACTACTGTCCGATAGCTAATCCCGGTGATCGACTCGGGCGCACCAATGCTAAGATTCAGCAGGCTCGCACCCATAGGGGATTTGACATGGTCTACGGTTACGGTAGCACAGCAGCGAGGTGGGCGGAGAAGTAGGGAAAGCGTTGCAAAGACTAGGCACTACAGTATAGCAGATATATACATGTATATATATAGCAGATTACATAGCTGACCGTTATCGTGTTTCTTAGTTCTTAGTTCGACATGAACGGACACCGAGAGCTGACAGACCTTACGGGGACTAGCGAGACGATTAGTAAGGCCCTGTAGCCGCGCGTGGGGAAGCAAGCTAGCACGGCACACCAGTAGAGAAATCTCGGAAATAGGCCGTACACCATGGCCATACACCATGGCCGTACACCACAGATATGAAGGCAAGGCCAAAGGCCGCAGAGCCAGGTTCACTAAAGAAATTGGGTGTGAACCGGCCTGCCAGTACTGCAGCAGCAGCAGCAGCAGCAGCAGCACCACCACCACCACCAAACTACGTCTCCTGAGCTTACAAAACCCCCAAGCTCTTCTCTCTCCGCATTCTCGCGTTTCTCCGTCCCCGGTATCTGCCCCGGTATCTGGCTCGCTATTTACCTCACACACACACAATCTTGGAGGTCTTTTCACTCCCCCACAAAATATTAAATTTTTTTCTGCGCTCGCTCCATCGTCGGACGAGGAAGCTTGCTTTAACTAGTGATCGAATCCATCTGTCGACTTTGTGCCTGTGTCTGTGCCGTATTAGTTTGCTTCGATTGCCAGCGTCGTCGACCTTGCTGTTTGCTCACACACTTTCTTTTTATTCTGTGCTCTGTGCATCCATCCACCGTCTGCCTTCTGGTCCTGCAGCTGCGTTTTTCCCTTCACTCCTCCTTGCTTATATACATAGATCTATAGATTCCAATAAGTTTGCAAGCAGCGTCGACTTTCAACACGCTAGCATATAACACCAGCTGCTCATCAAATAAAAATGCCTTTGTCTTTGCCTTCGCCTTCGTCTTCTGCTGCCGAGCCCGCAATCCCTGCGGAACATACTGTCATGGGAGGAGGTCAGACTGGTATGGCTGACGCTTCTGTCGTGACCCCGGGCATGAAGATGGAACACCACCACAAGTCTTTGTACAACTTTGGGTTGACACAGAGCGAGATCACGTCATTGGCCGGTGCCATGGCAGGATTTCTTGCCGGTGTTTCTGTCTGTCCGCTCGATGTGGCCAAAACCAGACTGCAGGCTCAGGGTTCGTACCTAAGAAACTTGGCAGGACTCGATGAAAAGTCGATAGCCAGGTTTTCTCAGTATCGATACAGGGGAATCATTAACACGCTTGGGATGATCTGGAACGAGGAAGGTCTCCGAGGCCTCTACAGGGGTGTAATTCCGATCACATTGGGCTACTTCCCTACTTGGATGATATACTTCTCCTGCTACGAGAGATGCAAGACTTTCTTTGGAAAGCACATAAAGGATGAGAACCTGGCGTACTCCATGAGTGCCATCGCTTCTGGTGCTGCCTCCTCAACTGCCACAAACCCCATTTGGGTCGTCAAGACCAGATTGATGCTTCAAATGGATAACGGAAAGACCATTTATGATAGGTTCCACCTGCCAGACTCTTTTTTACCAGAAGGTTCTGCATCAAGGGCCTGGTATAAAGGTACCTTCGATGCCCTCAAGAGAATGTACCGAGATGAAGGCTTCAGCTCTTTCTACAGGGGTTTGCTACCATCGTATCTTGGACTTCTCCACGTTGCCATACAGTTCCCCCTCTATGAGAATTTGAAGAAAATGTTCCACATTCAGGACTACATGTCGCCCGACGTTAAGGAACGCGATCTAAAGATGTTTTTGCAGTTCATCTTGGCCTCATGTCTATCGAAGATGATTGCAAGCGGAGCCACATATCCACATGAGATCGTGAGAACACGATTACAAATGTACAGTAATTCGAGTGTCGGAGCAAGCCAGATTAGCGGTCTTGTTAGAACCGTGGTGTCGATTTACAAAACAGAAGGTTTGAAAGGATTCTACAGTGGTTTTGTGGTAAACTTGGCAAGAACGGTTCCGGCAAGTGCAATTACGCTGGTATCGTTTGAGTACTTCAAGAAAGTTTTACAAAGGTTCAAGGAATGAGGAAAAAAGAATGTATAAGTCACTTAAGGTAGGCTTTCAAGTGACCCCACATTTTGAGAAGCATTTTGCTAGCTTTGCTAAGCATGAGTCAGTTTTTCTTAATTTCTCCGATAGGCTTTCTCCATATCGGAACGTTATTTTATTCGCCTTTTTCTTCACTTTATTTGATACACGAGTTTACCCTATTCGCATGCTTATAACTATGCCTTCAGGCCGGATTCCGGCCTTACATTTCATGCTCTTTAATGCAGTCCTGCAAGGACTTTTTTTTTTATCTCGTCTGTCGCATTTTTTTTATAAAGATTCTAACAATGAATTCACACTGATGAATGAAAATGCACAGAGGATACCACTTTAGGGAGATTGTATATGTTGGCGGCAGCCGAAGTAGTTAAAGTGCTGTTGACCGCAGAAATTTTGCTAGCAGAACAGGACTGTTAAAACGGCGACGTTTCGAAGCGCCGCTGTTTTAGTGCTTCTCTCTAGGCCCGAACATAAGGTAATACAATATTGGTTGGGAATTTAGGAGAAGCATAAATTTATTTTGAAGCTTCAATCCTGGAAGAAGTATGGTGCATAAACCATAAGATTTTCCTTCGTACTCTCTCTACTACACCATCTAATCCTCCTGGATTTCATTGTTTGACATGTACCCATCTCTCACATAATTATGTACTTTGCGCGCTTACTACTAACAAACACTATACTTCATTTTCAGACTGCGGTACCACATTGGACCACTATTTATCAGCTGGGACAAACACTTGCTTAGCTCCTTGTTTCAGATCCCTCGTCTCTTGTTTAACTTCCTTTTTCCTTTGCTACTGCCCTTCCAATCAATACTTACTCATTGCCTCCATTACTAAGCTCCAATTCTGTGATCTGCATAAAATCGTGTTTTACCGCGCCTTTCAAATTCGTGGAGATTTTAAATTGAACTGAAATTAAATTTAAGACTAACTATTTTCTCTAACAAGGAAGCTACTAACTGCAACAATGAAGGGATACTCTTTGTTTTGCAGTATGTTGCTTGCTGCACTATCAGTGACAGGAGTAGCAGCTAAAAAAGAGCAGAGGACAGAGAAATCTGAAGAAAACCCTCTTCCAGAGCCTCTTACTCCAGATTCGTTTGAAAATGAGTTATCCACTGGATACCACTTGGTTGAGTTCTACTCACCTTATTGTCCACATTGCAATCATCTAATGCCAACGTGGAAGGAGTTCTATCGCAAAGAGGGTGAAAGTTTCAAGCAAAAAGCCGATTTATCCATCCACCAGGTGAACTGTATTGCTACAGGTGAGCTATGCGACCGGGAAGGAATAAGGTACTATCCTAACATTAGGTTTTATGGACCGGAGGGCAAACTGCTTGGTATAATGGATATAAATTATAAAAGAACAATTCAGGGACTTCACTCTTTCTGTGAGGATCAAATAGAGCTTTGGGCTGGAGACAAGAAACAGGTGAACTCAGACTACGAGACAAAGGTTCCCATCACTCGGCTTGACTCGAAACAACTTCTCAGTGCTGTTTCAGGAGAAAACTTGAAGGTGCCAATGCTCATATCCTTTTGGCCTTCGACTGACGACCAGCTAGACGATGACAGCTTTCAGAAGAGTCATAAAGAGGTGGACTTTTTCAACGAGAACGACAGTTGGTACGAGTTCCGTAATCTATGGAATAAGGTAGCCAACCGTCTGGAACCACTTATTGAGAAAAACGAGACCACTCTTCACTTCTTCAACTGTGGCTCAAACTCAGATGTGTGCAAGGCCCTTTCTATGGCGGATTTGACTGAAGAAGAGTACGACGAAGACAGCGAGACGTTGGTGCCGCATGTTATCATGCTCCTTCCCGGGGAAAACAATGCGGTCAAGATTCAGTACAAAAGAAAATCGTTTTCGGTTAAAGATCTGCTCCATTGGGTGCAGAGGGTTGTAGAAACATACAAGTTTGAAGACATCTCCGCTAAGGATTTTAGGAAGAAACTGCTAATTCCAGACAGGTTGAGAGCTGGTGACTCCAGACCATTTAATTCTGCTAAGATGGCCTTTGTTCTTCTCGAGGATCCCAAGACAACCGTTCCTGAGGATGATAATATCCTAAAGTACCTTCTCCAGCCTGTCATGGATTTGGAAGAAGAAGTGTATATATTCAGAAGTACTGATGTGGAAGGTTTCACCTCACTACTTGAAAAGCAGGAAAAATCATTGGCCAACGACTATATCAACCAGCACAAGGCTAAAGACTCTTCTGACAGGTATTCCTTTGACGAGGGCTTTTTCCAGGCTAAAACCTTTTCTTCCTATCCTACTCTTTTGGGCTTTAGTCCGGATTCTATTATCCCGCAGATTCTTCGTACTCACGCACCAGGTGACACTAGAGACCCCGTCAAAGTGATGGAGTTCATCAAGAAACATGCTGTACCAAACCTCGATGCTCTATCTGCAAGGAATATGGGCTGGATATTTCCTACAGATTTTGACAAGAATATCAACTCTAAAACCGAAAAGGTTTTGATCTCTGTTGCAGATTTTAAGAAAACCAAGCAGATGTTGAAAATACCTTCTGCTTTGTCATATGTGTATCACACTTACACCTATCTTAATCAGAAAAGTAAGTATGCTGAGCTTTTGAAGGAGAGAAAAGATAAGCACGATAAGGCAGACAAGTTGGAGCAACAGGGTGCCGATGGAGTGGATGTGCGTGCTGCCCTCAGAAAAATTGTAATAAATCCTTTAGACAACACTAAAGATGACCTCAAAGTGTTGTTCGTGGATATTGATAAACTAGATTACTTCGCCAAGAAACTCGGATGGAACTCTATCAGCACTTCGAAGTACAAGAACGGAGATTGCATATTAGTTTCTAGATTCGCAAAAAAGTACTGGGATACAGACAAAAATCATCACCAGTTGAACATTAAGGATCAAGATGCCATTGTTGATGCTATATTCCTTGCTAATAAGCACCAACTAGCATACCACTATTTGGGACATTACATGTCGATGTTCTGGGAGGTTCTTGGCTATACATCTGCTTTGACATGTCTTGTGATTGCTTTTAGATATGTGAGAATCTTTTTAAGGAGAAGGTCGCTAAGAAGAAACAGGGTGAGAGGACTTGGATTACTTGGAGTGGATCCTGAATTTGGAGGATCTCGCCTGGGTAAATTAGAGTGAATAGGGTAGTATCATGTAATAGTAGAGATAGCAGCAAACTCTTGCTTTTTTCTAAGAAATTTCAGAATCATGATGATTCATTAAATATAGCAAAAGGCATACTTTGGGCGTCGAATTTGGGTCATTAGTGGCTCTGAACAACTGTAGCTTACCGGGTTTTTACTTCACCATCTCGAGCCGCTCTGATATGCGTCTCAGATTTCGAGGAAAATTTTTTGAGTTTGGTATCTTCAATTTTTCATTTTTCGATTAGTGCCAATTCGATCTTCTTTGTAAGTGAAAAGTAGTGGCAAATTCTATACTTTTGATGATGATCAGCATTCGAAGGGACATCGAGTGCATCAGCAAGAGCATGCTTATCCGATCAGCATATGCAGCAAGATGCATAAACTCTTGCAGAGCGGTTTCTGCAAGGAGTTATAGTTCTTGGACTGAGCATCGCCAGCATAGACACATTCACAAATCAGTTCATTTAAAATCAGCCTTTCAGTTCATATATACTAGATACTATGCTACCGATTCAGGGAGCGGGTATCCCCACAAGACTGTTGCAATGATCAAAAATGCAGCGTACAGATTCAAAGACAAACTTAGGGAGAGGAAGTATGACAAGTTCTCTTATCATCTGCTTTCACAGAGATTTGACAAGACATTTTTTGATAAATATCAACAGAGCTTTTATAGCAAACTGGACTTGATCCAGGAATCACTCATTAAGCAACTTGAATATGGCCCTAAAGTCGAGCTTTCGGAGCAGCAAGCCTTGGACAATTACTTTTCGTTGAACGAATCCAGTGCGGCTTCGATTCTGCACTACATGCAGACACATGACAACTTCGTTAAATGCATTCTTAATACTGTCAAAGATGCAGAACTTGACAACGCCAGGCAGAGAATTGCGGACGAAATTATTGAGAGATTAATGTATAATGCGATGAAGCCAATGAACTTACAGTACATCTACAACGATGCATCAAACAACCAAAACTTCAACAGAAACCTAACATTCAATATCATGGATATTGACAACCCTTATGAATGGTTTCCAGAGGCTAGAAAGTTGAAGCGGAAATTCATCATGCATGTTGGTCCAACCAATAGTGGTAAAACATACAATGCCTTGAAAAGACTAGAAAACTGTTCGAGAGGATACTATGCAGGTCCTCTCCGTCTTTTGGCAAGGGAAGTTTACGAGAAATTTCAGTCAAAGGGAATTAGATGCAACTTGGTGACCGGGGAAGAGGTTATTGTAGATGTTGACAACGATGGTAACAAGGCCGATCTTACATCCGGTACAATTGAGATGCTTTCTCTCACGGAAAACTATGATGTTGTTGTTGTCGATGAAATCCAGATGATTGGTGACGATTTCCGCGGTTCTGCTTGGACTAATGCTGTTCTTGGAGCCAGAGCCAAAGAGATACATCTCTGTGGCGAAGTTGCAGCTGTACCCCTTATAAAAAAGCTTGTTTCAATGACCGGCGATGATCTTGAGATTCATGAGTATAAGAGGCTGGGTGAATTGGTCGTTGATAAAGATACAGTTACAATCAATAGCTTATCTCAGGGAGATTGTGTCGTGTGCTTCAGCAAAACAGCAATTTTGGATATGAAACTTCAAATTGAGCAGAGAACAAACCTTAAATGTGCTGTTATTTATGGCGCTCTTCCGCCTGAAACTAGAGCACAAGAAGCTCAAAGATTTAACGATGGCTTCTATGATGTGGTTGTCGCATCTGATGCCATCGGTATGGGTCTAAACTTAAAGATCAATAGAGTTATTTTCACCACAACAGAGAAGTTCAATGGTAAGAGAGTGGCTAGCCTTACTACATCCAATGTCAAGCAGATCGGTGGCAGAGCTGGTAGATATGGAATCGGCGACTCGGTTGGTCATATCACCGCAATTGCTGAAGATGAATTACAGAAAGTCAAGGACAGCATCGAAGCACCTGTTGAATACATTGAAAAGGCTGTTCTTTGGCCTCCTGAAAACTTATGGGTTAAATATTATTCTATGTTCATGAAGAATACTGAAGTTATTACCATGTACAGAAAATTTGTTGCCGACTTAGAGAAGCTTTACACTCGCACTTCAAATGTCAATCGTGACTTCAAGATTGAATCCCTAGACCAGAAGCGGATGATGGCCAAATTTTTCCACACAGAGAAACTTAAAAAACGATTCAACATTTTAGACCAGCTAAAGGTGATCAGTGCACCTACAACATTAACGACCAGTCCTACACAACCTCTTAAAGTTCTTCTCAATTATTTATTGAAGGAATTCATTGAAAATATTATTGGAAGAACTAAAAAATCAATATTTGATTTTGATGGCGTTCCTTTCTACTTGCTTTCTACCGAGACTTTGGCAGGTAAGGGAGAAATGAGAAACAAGGTGATTAGTAGCACAAATAGTCAGGTGTTTGAACCAGAACCCATTCCTGCAGCTCTTAGGCCGGCTATAGAGAGACAGTTGAAAAGGGAGTCTAAACGTTACCATTCGAAGAAAATGAGAATGAAGAAGATAAGTCCAGTTGAAGATCGTCTTATGAAGTTGGAGCAGTTCCACAAGATGTTAAGCTCCTACATGTGGCTATCCTATAGGTTCCCTCAGAACTTTGTTGATACAGAATCAGCCATAAAGCTAAAAGAGTTAACCGAATTCAAAATCAGTGAAATGTTGGGTAGTCTAAGGGCCAGCTCTTCTCAGTCAGTTAGATTCAAGACTTTCAGGAGTGACCTGTAAATTTAATTAACGCGCTTTGTATATATATCTCTCTTTAATAGATCTTGTCTATATGTTCCAATCATTTTGTTGCTGATCGCCAGATTTTATTAATGGCTCCTCTATCTCATTTATCTTCAGGTCCGTACATAAATAACAACGCTTAGACAGAACCTCATCAATTTCATTCTTTAGTTGCTGCAAAGCTTCTTTGTTTCCTGAATTGAGGGTAATTTTTTTCTGTAGCTTGTAAATCTCATTTTTGGTTTTGTAGTCATTTGATTCAAGGATTTTCTTCACGAGACAATCCTGATGAAAAGCATGATAGCATGGGAAAATGATGAATTTTCTGATAGTGAGTATCTTATTACAAATTAAGCAGGAGTCATAAGGTTCGATAATTTGGAAATTTTCCTTCCTAAAGTCTTTAATTTGCCGATTGATGTTCTCAGACTGCTTTATTGATGCTACCATCTCATTCGAGAGGTGGCTCATCTCGGTTGAAAGTCCTTCCAAAGATTTCACAATTTCTTCCTTAAAATTATCGATAACAATAAAATCAGGAAATAATGGTAATAAGTCCTTCATTGAGAGAAGTTCACACTTGCTCATTAGAAATTTCAATAGGTCTCCTATCTTATTGCCGCCATCAGAAAGCTTATTGGAACTTTCTCCCGATATTGTCAACTCAAATAGCTTCTTATGCATCTCCAAGAACTTATTATTACTGATTACCTTAGAAATTAACTTTTCAGCAATCTTTCCCCATAGCTTCTTTCTTTGCGTGTTAGAAAAATCCAAAGGCTTGTCCGCTACCATGACTGCCACCTCAATAAGATCATTATTCAAGGCTAAGTCAATGGCCTCTTCATAATTCTCTAACATGGAGTTGATGTATATAGCACTCTGAATTCTATGGTATTTGGAACAAAGCCTGAGAATATAGTCCGAGTCAAAATAGATCTCAAAACCCTTATCATGGGTTCCAAAAAGGTTCTTAGCCTTTTGCTGATTTTCTAAGTATTTAAGAATAATATTCTCATCCTCCAAGTTGGGATAAATAATTAACATTGAGAGGTAAGTATTGTGGATAAGCCTGCTTTTAGTCTGCTTTTCCTTTATCAAGTATTTCAAAAATCTGAGCGCCTGATTATGTTCTGGCAGGACTCCCCTAGTTTTGACAAGGTTCTTATTGTAAGTGAGAAGTGCAGGCAACAACTTCAGATAATTCAAATCATCTATTAGCCTTATCCAAGTATCAACAGTTTTAACTGGATAGTTAACAAGTAGCACAGTCGAGCATTGGTATACCAAACTTGTATCCTTCTGAAGAGTCAAAACTCTTAGTGATTCTTCCCATTTGTGCAAATTCAAATAGTACTTGAGAACAAATTGGTAGTCTCTCATTAAGTTGGCAAAATACAAAAGTTCCTCCTTTCTGTTGTGCGAAAGCATTATCTGATAGACGGTTTCTTTATCAAGGATATCCTTGAAATTATTAAGGAACAAGTAGAATTCTCTTAGAAACTTTTCTTTCGAAGTGGCAACTTCAGGATCAACCTTCACGTCCTTTAATCCAGCATTACCGGATCTCGACACTATCAGTTTGTTGTCTAACTTGTTTAGACCTTCTATATACAATTCGACAATCCAACTGCTAATCATGACACGCTGCATATAGAAGGACTTTGGGAGTAGCTTCAACTTGTTGACAAGAAATTTTCGAAGGCTACCAAGCGCTTTGAGCTCCATGAATCGTAGAGCAATTTTCTCCAGTGGTTCAGTAGTTTTAGCAAATATCTTAGCAGCATCATCATATGAGCCTTCATCCAAGAGATTATAAGCCTTTGCTATCAGAATGCTGTCATATTTCAAGGCATCAGCCCCATGAGGGTGCTTGAGAGTGGCAATTGCCTCATCGAACATCTTTTTCTCCATCATGATCTTCCAAATTCCAGAGTTCTCATTGCTCACTATTATTTCGTACAGAGAATAGTCCGAGTATAACCAATACGTCTGTGCCAACATATCAGAGCAAAATGAAACAAAATCATTGGGAGAGTTGACAAGGTTCTGTCTAGAAACCTCCTTGCCATTCAACTGGTTGTAAATAAGTAATTCTTTTAGAGAAGAAAGAAGTAGGATGTGGTATTTTGTTAGCAAGAGGGACTTGATACTCATGCCGTATTTGGAGGTTAGCTTCATGCGGTTTAACTCGTCTTTACTGTGGAAATTGATGTCTCCGTAGGTAATTTCGTAGGAATTATCCTCCTCGTTGGCATCCAGAAAGGCAAAAGAGGTCCCGTTCGTTGTTATGTGCTGGAGAGAGTTGAAGTTGAAGCTGACGGGATCCTTCTTAAAGGACGATTGGAGAACAGAGGCGGAGTTACTGGACTGTGACGGTATGTCGCAGGTGAATTGTACAATTTTATTGTTGGATAAGGCACAGAGAATCTTATACGAGCATGTAGACTTGTCTGAAGAGACCAGGGAGTTGCAAACGTAGTCGATTCCGTCACGGGACTTCCATATCTGCTTCCAAAGCTTTTCCTTCTGCTGTTCTATGCACGCCTCATACATACAGCCATTCCGCAAGGCCACAAGAACGGGGCCGGTAACATTCTTGTGGACATGTTTCACAAAAAAGGAGATGCTGGAAACATCCAATCCTCTGAGCTTCGATAGGTGCTTTGGCTGGGAAGATCGGTAGTTGAGGTAGTAGAAATCGTTTCTATTGGACTGAATGATCAAATGATAACCCTTAGGATCAAGAAACGCATTCTGGACTTTGGCAGCACCAATAGCAACCTGTATCTTGTCGACACTTTCAGGGTTGTCCAAATCTATACGATAAACGAAGCCGGAGACTAGAATGAGATAGAGCAAGTTGTCGCAAACAAGCAACCTCTTAATCTGCGCTTGGACCTGAAATTGAAGCTGGACTTCCTCCAACGTGAACATGGAGTCCTTGTAGTTGTTAGATTCGATAGTGTCCATGCTGCAAAATCGTTGTGTACCACCGTTTACATCAATTGATGTCTCGTCTCTTTCTCTGTGTTAGTTACAACCAGCGAAGAGATGTGTAGGCGCTGTTGTTACTGCTGTGCACTTTCTACCGCGCACACAAATTTTATGTCTAGACATGCGCTTAAGTAGTAACGAATAGACATTGTGTTGTTTATTGGATAATGGGTTTGACAGTTCCTGTAAAGCTACTAAACGAGGCTCATGTGAGTATACAGAAGACAGGTGTACGATATCTCTCTACTAACAGTCAGGGCCATGTTGTTTCCTTGGAACTTAACGATGGTATCGGATATAGAGGAAAGCTTACAGATTCAGAGGATAACATGAATGTCCACCTACAGGAAGTCACAGTGACGCAGCGGGACGGTTCAGTGAAGCATCTGGACGAGGTGTTTCTACGAGGCTCACAAATCAGGTTTTTCTCTTTGCCAGACATACTAAAGCATGCACCGATCTTTGATTCGTCGAAGTCCAAACCTCAGGCTCCTATTCGGACGAGGAGAAGGTGATCAATAGAATGTACCTATAGATAATTGTATTATAAGAAGAGACGGAAAATTTGTAGGGAACAGCAGGAACTAGGAAGCCAGCGTTTGAGATTATATAAATTCGTTTCGTGAGTCTAAGATGCGTTGTTTTGCGGTGAATTTCTGCCCATGCTCATACAGGATAGTGTGACTGACTCAACCCAACCCATGAGATATACAGAGTTGATTGGGCAGGTCGTCATGTCTCAACTTCCAACTACCCATACATGTGACGTTAGAGCTGCCATACTACAAGGGCTACTCTTTTAACTTTGTCCTTAGTATACATATGCCATTATTACTCAAAACCCTCCAAAGCGTTTAGCACGCTCTCTAGTCTAGAACATCCCTGGTCGTACTTATCAGGATGTAGTATCATCTTGGCAGTCAATCGGCTGATCGAACTCACAATTCTCTCTATCAAGTACTTCTCATTGCTAGGGATATCCAAGCCGGCGAATTCCTGCCCAATCACAATTCCATCTGTAGCACTTAAAAGCCTGGCAAGCGTGCTGTAAGAAAATGGCCTTATCTTGGAGTCACGCTTGTCACTTCTCTTTGAATGGCGCTTACCAGATATCTGTCTTTTTCTAGAGGCCTCGGACCTTTGCACGGGTGAAGCGTTGTCAGAACTTTCTGAGTCGACGTCACCTTTCATAGCCATCTTTGGCTGGCTATCCAGGACAGGTGTCTTCGGAAGTGCCTTGTTGTAGCTTGGATTCTTAGCAGCTGAATCTGTACTACTGAAACGTAGCCTATTTTTGTTTAATTTGCTCTCAGAAACCTCCTTGACAGCAATCGGTTGCTTTTCGGTAGGAACCTTCTGTGATGACGTCTGTTGCACTTTTGAAATGGTAACTCCTGAATCGGACTGGGGAAATAAACGGGTTTCGACCTCATTTAATCTCAAGCTTTCAGTTCCTAGATCTGTATCTGCCTCTTCGGAGGAGATTGGCATCGAGTCCGGAGAAGTACGAGGTGGAACGACTACAATCGATCCAGATTCATCTATGGAAGAAACCGCGGTATGGAATGAGCTCGCTTCACTAGGTGCGATGCTAGCTGCAGCACCTGAGCTTCCACTGGACTTAGTCTTCTTGTGGGTCAAATTGCTGTTGCTAGCCACCGTTGGTGACCTCTTGGCATTTTCTGTATCCAACTCCATTTGGATTTCAGACCTGAGATCCTCAAACTCTTTCATGATGTCATCCAACTTTCCCCCGAGTTTGTCACTCACATTTGAACCACCACTCTTTATGCTAGGGGAGGTGTCACTATTTCTCTTTAGCGACTTAGGAGACTTTAGAGACTTATCGGGACTGGCACTTGGTGGTGGTAATGGAGATGTTGGCGGCAAAGTTCTAGGAGCATTCAAGCTTGAAGTTGAAAAGGTGGATTCATCCTCAGGCACGTACAATGGATTCGGCACAAATTGTGCCGTTCTCTTTGGCGATCTAGCTGGAATTGGGAACTCTAAATCGTTAATCTCCTGCTTATCTGGAGATCTAGCCTCAGGCTGTTCTCCCTGTTGCTGGGGAGGTGTAGTAGCAAGCGGTTTAGGCTCATGGATAGACTCCATATCAGAGTCCAGAAGTTGGTTCAAGTTCTTGGACGGAGACGACCGGCGTATGCCTTCGCTTCCACTGGAACGGCTAGTGTTACTGTTGTGAGCGCTCTTGACGGTTTTCACTTCTGAGATCATTTCCGAAGGCACTGTCTTCTCTTTTGCGGCCTGCTTGTCTACCACGTATCGAACAGTGTCGATGTCAACATTTTGGACAACACCGGAGTATTCAGAAAGCATGGAGTAGCGGTGAGCACTGGAGTCTTGGACAATTCTGGGAGATCGGCCAAGCTTATAGGAGTTCACACTCGGAGACTTGTTGGGACTGGCAGACACAGAAGAAGACTTTGGAAATCTGAAGCTGCTGTTTACAGTCGGTGAGTTGGCCTGGGGTGTATTCGGATATTCTTTTGGAGTAGTTATGATAAGAGGGCTGGGTGCAGCTTTGGCATCTTCTGACGATGCGCTGCGACTCGACTTGTGGGTTCTAAGCATCATATTTAACTGAAAGTTTCAATACTTTGAGGAAGAAGAGAAGGACTAGATTGCGGTAGAAATCAATAACTATGAAGATGGCTGCTCATGTTTTCCAAGAAAGATCAAGGGAGATGCGAGTGGCTGGTTTTCTGGATCGAAATTTACGTTTCACTCGTCCGATGCGGCTATTGTCTCGATTCCATTTTAGGCATAATGAGATGCAGCAATCCAGAAGCGGAAGTTGAGAAAGTTTTTGTGGGATTTACATGGAGGCAAGAGAAGAAATTTGGGTGTTGGAGGGAAGGAAGCGGGAATTATTATGTGTGGGAGTTTTACAAAAAGCGTGGGATTTGCGGGAATTGTGTATGTAATAGTGCGTAGCATGATGATTGCAAGGGTCCCCACCGTTTTATAATATGATGAAAAGGAATATAGTAAAACAAGCATCCATTGATCTGATAGCCGAAAAGAATATATATATACATATATATAGAGATTATAGTTCTAGGAAGAAATATATGCGGCTTAATAATTATAGTACCCTTCACTTCACAACTTGCAAAAAAGTAACGTAATCCTGTTAATTTGGTCATACTACACCAGTAACCTCAACCCACACCATTTTTCCACATTCCTTTAGGATGCTACACTCTGACACATGATTCCAAACAACTACTCACACCATCTTCTAAATCTTATTTGTACACATACAACTCACTCACTCCTACTACACACTCAATTGTCCGCTAGCTCCAAGATATCGTTCTCTGTGGCGTTAAGTCCCATCACATTCAAGAAAAGATTCAAGTTATTCAAGCACGATGCTGCCTTCTTCTCGTCCCCCTTCTCCTTCAACGATTTAGCAACCGCCATGACACCGAAGATCTCATTTCTGACTTCATCAACGATGATTCTCTGGTGGCTCAACAATCCGGTCAATGACAAGCAAGCCAAGAACTGCCATATATACGAGTTGTCCTCCTCGGATTCACTATTCTTGACCATTCTTTCTGCGTCATTGGAAAAGTAAGGTGGAAATATAGTAGCCAGTCTCCCTTCTAGACACTGGAACAATTTATCATAAGTGAGCTGCCATTGCGACAAATCCTGGGCGCTCAAGTTCTTTGAGAACTCCTGCTTGATTAATTCTAGTCTGGACATCAACACTGTGATTAGAGACAAACTTATCTTGGATGTGGACAAGAATAGAATGCTATTGTTAGAAACCACAGACTCTAGTAGATGGAGAACCAATGGAAATTTAGAGTCGCTTAGATAAATGATCAATGATTTTAGCACTGTGGATTGGAATAGATCAATCTTGCTTTTCACCGCCTTTGGCAATTCGTAATTATTATCCGCGTAATTCTTGTATGAACCCTTCACGACCACATATATCTGTTGAAGTTTGCTGCAGATCAAATCCACAAGCTCTGCCTTTTGCTCGGTAGATAAAAAGTGGAAGAGTCTTCCAAACACCTTCATCATCTTACCAAACGTAAGAATCGAAATGAACGGATTAATAATCTCGCATGTAGAAGTCTTCATAGTATCGTTCAAATGCAGGTCCTTCCAAAGTTCAGTGGTGTCGAAATCATCTCCTTCCCTTTCCAGAGACTCCAACTTCAACACCTGGGAATATATCTTCTCGATAACTGAAAGCTGGAACATCTTCGACGACTTCGAGAATGTGTATTCCTTCGGAACGTTTCCAATAGAAGAGTCTTCCTCGATCTCTTCATCACTCTTGGAACTGCTGATGACCAATTGCTTTCTTGGTTGCTTACCGTTTCCAAAAGAAACTTTTCCTAAGGCACCCTCTTTGCTTAGAACACCAGTTCTCTTTCCTCTCTCTTTGGCAACAGACACTGCTTTTGCAACCTGTTGCTGCATTCTTTGTAATGCTATATCAGCTCTTTTAGCCCTTCCGCCCAAACGGTGACCAGACTGTTCCAAGTACTTCTTGGCAATAGAATTCATATCATTCTCATTGACGGAGGAATTTAAAACCTTGTACACTTGGCAGTAGAAATCCTCATTATATGGGTCGTCAGTCACTATTTGGGACAACTGGAATCGGGTTACAAAGTCCTTATCTCTAGGATTCATAAAGCCTGAGCATCTAGTGATCTGGCTAACTTTGCCCTGTCTTTCAATAAATTTATCACGTTCCTCGGGACTCATGCTTTCCATCTGCTGTTGCACCTGTTGATCATGGAAAATTTGTCTTTGCTGAGGAGTTATGTGGTGTCTTGGAGGTCCCCTGTGCTGGTAATGCTGTGGAGATGGATACTGCTCCGTAGAGACTGGAGCATTTTTCTGGGAAGCACGAGATCCCGGCTTGCCCTTCATCATCTCCTCTGCAGCCTCAATGGTTGGGAAGTGATCAAGATCGAAAGTCTGGTGTGGCTGGTTCTGCTTCTGCTGGGGACGAGTCACCACTTTGGTGACAGGCGTTTCAGAGATTGGTGTTTTCTTTGACTCTTGCTTGGATTCCTCTGTTTCAGAAGATGCTGTTGAAGCTGTTTGGATAGATGGAGTGGCTGGGGCAGCCTGATTGGCCACAGGAGAAGGCTGGCTAGCAAGTGGAGCAGATTGAGGAGCCGCATTTGCAGGAGCCGCATTTGCAGGCAATTGTTGCTGCGGAGCTGACATAGGAGGCATAGAAGGTATCTGCTGCTGTTGTATAGGTTGTTGGAGCTGGTTTGGAGGTGGAAAACCCATAAAAGGCTGTGCCATCATAGGCCGGCCGATCTGGGGTGGAACAGACATCATCATCTGTGCAAGAGCCTGGGCGGCAGCCTGGACATTTGGAAACTGACCTGAGGCCACCATCGATGCTAGTATCTGCTGCTGGGCCTGTGGATTCATCATGAAAGGGTTCATCGGTGGCGGAACTTGGGGAACCTGAGCAGCCTGAGGAACCTGGGGCTGGGAACTGCCCTGCTGTCTCAGTCTGGCCTCGATCTCCTCCAAGGAAACAACGTGGTCATCGTCAGAAGCAGTACTGGCAGCAGCCGGCTGGCCACCCTGCTTCTTATCGTCTATCCACAAGGATTTCATTGGCTGAAGCACCTGGTCGACCTGACTGGCCTTCTTGGCTGCCTGGGCGTACGAAATGCCAGGCTGCTGCGTTGGCAGAGGCGCAGGCTTCAAGGCCTCTTGTTTCTTGGCTCCCGAACCGAAAGGCGACGAGAAGTCGAAGTTCTTGCCTATCTCTGTGGCACTAGTTCCAAAGGTTTCATCGTTCAATGCATCGGCATCTTCATCGTCCAAATCTTCGAAATTCACTGGTTCTTCGGCATGGCCGGACCCGTGTGGCGGTCCGGTCGGGTCGAAACCGAAAAACGACATGTTTCAACTGATTCAATTAAAAAAGACCCAAAAGAAATGGACCTTTGCTCTTCTGTTTATCAGCACAAGCTGCCGCCCGCACATGAGAATTAAGTTATGGCGAAGGAAAAATTTTCCTCGACGAGCGACGATCGACGGGGCGGTGGAGCAGAAGCTGGAAGAGACGTGCTAGTGGAAGTAACTTGAAGCCAGAGGAGACGACGGTGGAGGCAGGGCTGCAATTAGCATTTCAGAGAGCTAGAAAAGTGCCGGAAAAAATTCTGCTTGATGTACGCATTGATGAGCCGGCTCTGGTGGAGGTAAGGTTCGAGACACGACAGGTGAATGCGACTTATCACAGAAAAGTACGCCAGCAAAGGCTGCAGAGCTAGCTTGGCAAAATGCCGACAATACTGGTTATACTCTAGAATAATTTGGGATTATTCGCCGTTATAGGCATTGTCTGGTGCGCAAAGACGCCTTCTCGGGAACTGGAGGTGTTTGGTGCTGGGCGCTAAAACTAAGCGCTGAGGGTTGGCGCTAACACCAAGCGCTGAAATTTAGCGCTAATCGCTGGCTGGAGCTCGCTCACTAAAATAAGGTTGTGCTGTGCTGCTTACATAGGGAAGCAGATGCTGAAGATGAAGGAGACACCTATAGTAGCTAGTAAGACTATAGTAAATCAGTTCATAGCTTCTTTTATATGGGTAGAATAAAAAAATTGGGACTGCTGCCTGATAACTGCTTGGCTGTTTTTCTTTCCTTCATTAACCATAGCTATTTGCCTGTTGTTATATTGCTGCTAGTAACTGCCGCCGCTCTGTAAACAGACACTGCCTTCTTTTTTTGGCACTCATCAACTACTGGAAAGAGAGTGTTTATGCACAGCAATTGCAACCTAGTAGTACGCACAGCATATGCAATCTAGTAGTATGCACCAACGCCTTTTAATTCATCTGTAAATTTCATCTTCCAGGGATTGCATTCGGCACATTGTTCTAGACAACGTGATAAGTAGCAATTCTTTATGCCAACTCTGAGGTGGTAAAAAAAAAACTATGGAATTAAGAATCAGTTATATTAAATTAACTGGGCCGAAAAAACAAAACACAAATTTCCGACTCAAACGTAGCAAAATGTCCAGCCGCTGGTTTCAGAGATTTCAAGACCTGGTGTAGCCATCCAGAGCACATGGCTCAACAAAATAAAGGTAAACAGCCTTTCGTACGGAACTGGATGGACTGTGACAGAGACCTCTTGAGAAACGTCACCTGACGGTACTTCTGATCCTACAAACACGTTTCGCATTCTTCCTTTTTTAAGGTAATCCATCCACCTAACTATAAATTTACACCTTTTGCTCGAATCTTCTACCACTGGCAGTCTTACGCTCTGCTTTAATCTCCTCCTCATCTGGGTCCCTCTTGGCACGGTTGAGAATCTTGGTAAAGCTCTGCACTCTGAATCTCATTCTCTGGTGTAAGTAACACTTGACGATCTTGATGTGGTAGTGGAAGTAGGACCTAAACAACTCAATCTGGGTGATGGTATTCCACTTCACCTCCTCCGTGCTCAAGTGTCTAGGAAAGAGCACAAATGTAATATATGTCTTATTGTATTTATTCTCCTTCTCCAAGTCCTTAATTTCAAGCGGAATCTCATGATGCGAGTTGATCACCTGAGGAGCTTTCTGGATCGATCTCTTCCTGGCATCGCTGAATTCCTGCAAGAACACCTTGCTGAAAACCTTATCAGTTTCATCGTTGAAAATTGTCGAGAAGATGACAGTTACACGATCATTCGAGGGCTTGATGAAGATAGACTCATAGTCCCTGTAGTGAAGAGTGATCACCTTCTCCTTAGAGTTGTTGACAGAGTCCTCGCCATAGAGGTTGTTTGGATCCACCGGCTGTTGCTTGGCCAACACTTCATATCTGCTGAATGCTTCGAGAAATGCAGCAGCAAAGCAGTTTCTCTTCAACAGACATAGCTGGTTCACAAGTTCGGCCTTCTCGGCCTCTGATGGTAGGCTGTAGGCACCGAGGTCTAAATATAAACTGTAGTCGTAACCTGGCTCGGCATTATTATCTGAAAGTATTTGGATGAATGGATACTTGCTGTAGATGCCTTGCAACAACTCCAAAGCTCCATGTTGAATAAGATCTGCCCAACACTTGATCTTAATCGAAAGGAGAATCTTGGTCTTTTCCTGTGGCGTAGAGATATGGTAAGTGGTGAAGTCGAAATCTGTGATGATTCTGTCGAGAGTCACCGGCGAATAACCCTCCGATAATGCCTTCAAGAAGGTTTTCTCAATCAAAAGATTCTCTGGCTGTAATTGTAACATCTCAATTGGTTGCTAGGGTGGCACTACTAAGAAATTACTATACGACTTTCTGGCTGTTGGCATTCCACAGAATCATTTCGACTCGAACGTGGAGAATTGTCGCACCAATTTATGGTGCAGAGGTGCGTGTAACTGAGCCAGGATTATGTAGAGGAAAACACAAGGGTTGGACTTGTTGTGAGTGAAGCAGTGGATATCAATAAAATAAGAAAAGAAAAATAAAATGTAATATTTGCCAAGTCATGCAAAGGTGCTACATTCTCCTGCGGCTTCAGGTTTGGTTAACTGGATGTGAGAAGTCTACTCCGCCCACCTCACACTTAGTCCCAAGAATTACTACTGCCTTAAGAATATACAACTGCGTCTTTAATTATAGTTCTATCAGTAAGAAGGAAATTAGGCCCAATGCCAATAAGTTAAATAAAATAGATAAATAAAAGCAATACCCATGAACTGATAACTTAAAAATAATTCATCAATCTCTTCATTCCTTCTCGGATTTGACAAGTTCATTTAGCACCGAATCGTACATCTTGAGCACGTTGGCATCTTCTTTCGATGTATCCTCATCACTGTCAAAGGATGCTGTATCGTCGGCATCATCAACAACCTTGACTGTCTCATGTCTGGCATTCATTTCTGTATTGGAAGCGGTATGCACGGCGGGATCCACATAGTTCGATCCTTTTCGATAGAGATCAGTCAATAAGACACCTCTAGACCTTAGGTGGTTCATCAGCTTGACCAAGTCAAAAGGATCGTGCACTGAAAGAAGAGCCGACCTATACTGCTCCTGCTTAGACCCACTCTTATCCTCATTCTCCTCTCTGGATTGTTGTCTGGAAATGACGGACGAAATCTTGAAAGCCTGAGCTTCATCAGAAAGCATCTTCTTATCGACGTTGTTGCTCACTGCAGGCAGTTCAGCATTGTCAGACTTGATTTCCACCATTTCATCCTTACTAGGTGAGACAGAAGATATTGAGGACGACTGGTCGTGTTCAAATACTTTGTTGTAATACTCCTTCGCAGCCATAGATGTATCGAAAGACTGCTTCCTGCATTCCTTGTCGAGGTTTATTAATTTTAGTCCCTTTCCAATAGAGGAGTCCAATGCCACCAACCTGATCAACATTTCTTTACCTTCCATGGCCAATTGGTTCTTAACCTGCAATTTCATCAACTCACTAATTGTATCCTTCAACCTTGACCGTATCTTACCGCCAAGGACCAAAAACTTCTGGACCTTTTCGGCCTTATTCGCATCATTACTCTTCAACAAGTCCCAAAGAGCTTCACTAAATGTGGCAGTATCCGAAATATCCAATGCTTTTCTTGCGCCCGGTTCCTCACCGATAACTTTAAGAAGCGAACGATGAGAACTGTCACCTTCAGCGTAAAGGGCTTTCTCCATATTCTTCATCGTAAGTAAACCAAATTTTCTCTGGTACTTTTCAGGAACCGATTCTTTATCAAAACTTATGTTGAACAAAGACTTCGAATTTCTTAGGGCACGGCAGATAGAAATACAAACAGTCTCATCCACTTTGTTTCCTTTGATGGATAAAAAGTTGAGATGCCTCAACAAAGGTAACGTCTCGGTCAAGGTGACCAAAGAAACGGAGTCAAGATTATTGCAATCAAGAGATAGTCCACATAGATTATTGTAAAGTGGCAAGTAGACAATAAACTTATTAATGAAACCAGGAAAGAGCTTCTGATTATTAGAAATATCCAAATATCTCAGGGAAGGAATCTTAGACAATGAGTCAAACAATGCCTCAGTTTCTTCACAGTCTAACAAATTGCAACTGCTCAAACTTAATAAGGAAACTTTTGATTCAAAGCCATAAATTTCCGCATAATCAATGAATGGCTTCAAGTTCGAAGACATATCATTATAGCCTAGATCGATTCCAATGCAATCAGAGTTGCCCGATAACCACTTAGCGACAATCTCGCATTGGTTCAAGTTCAAATCGTTATATGCTAATCCGAGTTTGTGTGTATGAGGAAGGGCCAAATTCAATAGATTCTTAAATACTTTTAGGTCACCGATCTTGCATCCACTTAGAATTAACTCATCCATACCACCCCTATAGATGATGGATGCAGTTAGCAAGGACCAATCCATGTCTGATCTATCTTGGACATTACATTTCATTCTTTGCGAATCAACGACACTGCCCTTCTTCTTTTTAATATGCTGCGTATTGACCTTGAGGGTGGGACACTGGGTCACATCCAATCTTTTTATGGCCTTGTTCATTGACAGAAAAGAACATAACATTTTCCAGCCCTCTTCGTCGATAGGGGTGTTTCTCAACGAGAGCTTTTCCAAGTATCTCTTATACAGTAAGGCGCTTAAGACAAGACGGAACATCTCATGTGTCAATGAGACACCATCAAGGGACAAACAAATAATCGGAGCAATTCTAATAAAGTCTGTGAAGGAAAGAATTTCGATCATTGATGGCTTAGGATTTCTTAAATGTAGGATTGGTATGGGATCCGTAGAACCTTTAGGAATCTGTTTCAACGTGGCAGGAATTGGCAATATCTCTCTCAAATGACAACATCTAGTATACAATTCATCAATCTTCAATGTCACCACAGGCTTCTCCATTTGCCTTCTACGTCTAACCATCGGTTTATCAATCTTGATGTCCTTTCCAAGAGCAGAACCATTCGCTTCTCTTGCCTTTTTAGCTGCCAAAATCTTATCTTCCTGTCTAATGGTATGATCCATCGATGTATTGGAGGACACAGATGAAGATTTGTCCATCGGCATGGCCCTTGAAGCTCCATCAATATTGGAAGCATCAGGATTTTGGGATATCAACTTAAGATGGCCAGAACCTCCAACAACAATACCAGAAGTGGAATGAGCCAAGGTTTCGGCATCAATCTTGTGAATAATTAGTTCACCATCAGGACCTATTTCAACGTTACCTTTGCGTGGGTGTCGAGATGGAATTTGCTGGGGTGGGTCATTGACGAAAGTTGTGGTAGCAAAAGCAACCCTTTTCATAGGTTTAACTTGTTGTAGAACCTTAAGTGGTGGCTTCTTCTCAGTTTTTGGCGGGGGTGGGACATATTTAAGGGGCTTAAACACAAAAGACGGAGAATCTTCAGCTTCGCAAGATATCAGCCTCATTAGAGGCGAGTCCAATGAATTACTCTTTGTTCTGCGAAGCAAGTTGCTGAACATACCGCCGGAGTCCCTTTGCTCGTCTCTTTCCTTCTTGTGCTTTTTGTATAATTCGAGCTCAATGGAGCCGCCATACTTTGGATGCTTTGCAAACGCAGACGGAAACTTTGGCTTGTCCGGATGTGGAGGAACAACGCCAGGTTCATACTTCACAGGAGCGGTGGTGGTTGGGGCAAAGACGCGCTTGGCTATTTTGGAGATTTCATCATCAGCAGGAGGAGCCTTTTCCTCCTGTTCTCTCATCTCATCCAGATACTGGGAAAGCAAGGGGTCAATGTCTTTGAACTTATCCGAAAGTGTTTGCTTGGCGCTTTTGTCAAAGATGTCAGGTGAAGTCTCGGACTTTGGCTCAATGAAACCCTCTATAGTCTTGTTCGCAGGCTTCGGTGGAGCCGGTGGAACTGAATAGACGCTCTGAGAAGTGGAACTGGTTTCTGACATAGGCTCGGACTCCTTGGATATTGAATGGGCTGGAGAGATGAGCGAATTAGTTGGAGAAATGGACACAGAAGACGAGACAGAGGCACGAGCAGTAGAAGAAGGAGTCCTCGTTCTGGCGGGTCTAGATTCCTGCTCAACAGGAGTCGACTTCTTACCGAATAGCTTCTTGAGGAAGCCGCCCTTTTTCTTATGAGAAGCAGACTGGCTCGGAGGAGCTGGAACCGGAGGAGGAGGCATGGGCGATGATAACGAGGCCTCCGACCTGGTAAACGTCTTGGCTGGTTTGGAGAGCAAGCGTCCGACGTCAGAGGTTGCAACGTTGGTAGCAGTTCGGGTCAACGAGGCCATGTCCCCCATATCCGAGGAGTTGGATGACGTCGTGGTACTCATTATTCCCTCGGTAGTCTTTGATCGAGACAAATTAACGAGGAAGTCGTCGCCTCCTCTGTTGAGCAGACCTGCTTTGGAGGTAGACAACGTTGGAGGAGCCTTGGCGTTGTTGGAGCTCGCTAGCGACGGAGACTTGATGGTTTTGCGGGATGGCGCAGCATCGGAGGTTTTCATGAACCAGTCGTAGTCAGACGTCTCTAGCGAGTTCTTGCGGTACGCTATTTCGTCCTCTAGACGCTGACGGAGCTTATCGTGCTGGACATCGTTATTGGCTTTGGTGGACGACATTGCTGGTCAGTCCGTTACGGGAATGTTGTGTGGCAATACGGGGCAGCTGGAGTTGGGAAATACGGCGGCAGGTGCACCACTTGCAACTTTCGATCGGGAGATTCGGAAGATTATGCGGATGATAAAGTGTCTGGACTCAACAGAGAACACAGAGACCACAGAATAATAAAGCGTCTAGGCGGGACGGTTGAGCACGGTGACAGAGTATTAGCAGAAACAAAGTCGGAGCGCCTGAGTGCAGTGTATGAGTTGGTAAATATTTCTCCAATTGCGGTGGCTTTAAGCACAAACGACGAACACAGAAGTAGCTGCAAAATCGGAGGGAAATGAACTGCTCTTCGCACGATCAACACAGCGACCGAGATGGGGCGGTGCTGCCGGCTGCCTGGTGAAAAGATAGATTATGCGCGGGAGATATGGGTGAGCTGCCAGATCGCGGGAGAGAGGGTGGATCACAGGGCCGATGCAGGGACGCTGGCAGGTACGCTGGGCAGGTGTGTGGCCAAGGAACCGGCGGTAACCATGCGGAAGGAAAATCGGAAGATTGTGATAGTTGCAGATAATTCATGTGCTTGTGAGGCTACAGAAAAAGGTGAAGCGGGCTGCTGCGGTGTCTTGCGAAGATATCTGCCGGTGGTTACACAACTCTCACTTAAGCTTTACCGGGGACGTCGGTTTCCTCACCCCACAAAAAATAGAAGAAACACATGATCCTGTATCTGGGGAAGACACGAGGTGGGGAAGTAAGCAAGGGGGAGAGAGAGAAAAAGAGACAAACGGAGACCCGTAAGTAGCACACAGGAGAACCACAAAGATATGATTCGCTATATACCTGGTAACTGTAGAAAATCAACCGCCCACCTGTCCACATTGTCTGCCGGATCATTCTACCAGCGCATTTCTGTGAGACCTTTGCGACAGAGTTACCGGCGGCAGACAACCGACAGGATACTGCAGGCCTATCAGACTATGGAGATGTGTTGGTGGCAGTACGGGAAATTGACAATTGCACAGTAGAAGATATTTGCTGACACCAGAATATCTGCAAGTATGCGGAAACTGTATGCATTTTTTGCTAGCCGTCTCTCAAACATGATTGTAGCCAGCAGCTACCCATACACAACTGCCGAACCGAGACTTTGCTTGCCGTCTAGTCACCAGCTCTCTACAGATACGACTGCTGTTACCAGTTTTGAATCTTACAAAGAGAGTACATTTCTGGGAAACAAGTGCCACCAAAGTCCTCAGCTCACCGGTTTGGTGGCCCGTCCAAACATACACTTCCCTTCTACATCCGTAACAATTGGCTAGGTATGAATGCAGCCGGATGAAGGTTCTCGAACCTGGCTGAGATGTATCCTGAATAGAATGCTGAGTGTATGTTGCAGCATTGTCCGACAACTAAGACAGTTTCTCGGGTGTCAACATCTCATCTTCCGAACGAAGCGCCTCGTTATTCAGCTGCTTCTACACCCGAAGCCTCAGAATCTTTATATACCAAATTAGAACTGTAATTAGTAAACTAAACCGATCAAACACAAAGAAATTTAAGATGTCCATTCGGGTCTTCGTAAAAGCAGTCTTTATAGCGATGATAGTGTTCAGCAAAGCATAACAAAGACGTTGCTAAAGTTAACTCTTCTGTTCCAATTGGAGGCTTTTTGAAGATGCTTGTCTAATAGAGGATGTCAAGATATAGGTTTTCAGGCCTATATGCACATGCAAAATCCGACAGCGGCTATTCAGTATACCCATAGTCTACATTCGGCTCACAGTACTTATACTGCCAACCGACACGGCAATAAATGATATTAGACAGGTACATGCTGTTGCACAACCAGATAGGTTAGTATTTCGGTTAAAATTGTTGGTGAGTACCATTTTGTTATGTAGCATAGAGAATTCACCGCATTAAACTGATCACAGCGACAACAAAAGCCATATTTTCTTTAAGGATTACTCCTGAAATCATCAGAAGAAACTACTTGCTTTTTAGTTCTACCTTTAGCTCTCCAGCATTTGGTCAAAAGCGCTGGATAGGAGATATCACAACAACTTTAGGCGTTTAGGTAGCAAGATTTCTGGTTGAAGCGGATTCCAGCATTCAACTAACCGATTCCAAAACTTTTTCCCGAGCAAGAACAAAAATAGAATGTTCCAATTTGGCATTACCGACTAGCCTCTTAAGGAGCTATCTTTTGCTAACCTCTCGCTGCACATCGACTTATGCTGGAGTGTTGCATAGGTCTGGAATTCACTTTCAGAGGTAACCCTTTTGAGACAAGCAAACCTCAAACAGGATACAACATTCTTGATTCCCAGATGATTTTGGTATGCAACTTCAGATCCATTGTTCGGTACCACATGTCGGGTAGGGTTCCGTTACATGGAGAAAGAAGATAAGAGTTGCTCCGCTCCGGAAGCTAAGATCGAGTCTGGATCTGTTTAGCGCTGCACAATTTACGAAACTGGTCAGAAACCCCGACAAAATGGCCAATGAGATTAGATGGAACCCAATCTCTTAATCCGGTCAATGCAAGACGGAATCCGCTTTCATTAACAGTGGGTGGAGAATATGGTAGCAGATAACAAGTTGCAGGGGATAGCGAGGGAGAAGTCAGAGAAGTGCATTGGCGGAGTCAAACAAAAGCGGGGCGGAGTCAAATAAAACTGGAGTACCAGGGGTGGAGTCAGCGAACATCATGGGTATAGGTGGAGGAAGGTCAGAGAGAGATAGAGGTGGACGAGATGGTAGAAAGAAGCTACCAGATGCAAAGCAGGTCGCAAGCAGGGGAGGAAAACAGCAAGCTTTATAGGCGGTACTGACAGCAGCTGAAGAGGGAAATTCTGAGGATAGGCGGGCATTGTAGCGGTCTGAACACTGACAGCACAGCATGCTTCCAATTGTAGTAATAGTGCTGCTAAGCGCCGAAAGGACTGAGCAGGCAGCAAGAGCGGGTAGAACAGCGGAAAACAACTGGAGCCCATCGCAAAATAGGTGCCGAAGAAAAACAGCTAGCCGTGCGTCGTGGAGCGGCGTTGACTTAGACTGCCGATGGTTCGGCAACCAGTGAGAGCACAGAATTGCCGAGTGGGCTGGCGGCGCGAGATTGAATGAATGGTCCGTTGTGGTGGAGCACGATGAGCTGCAGGGCGGCGTGTGTGCGGATATGAGGATTTTGTGAGTGTGGGAGAAAAAGTGTGTGAATTTGGCAGCGGTTACACTGGACGCAACTTCCGTATGGGGAACCTGGAGCCTTTGACCGAAAAAAGTGGCCATTTCTGAGCAGAGCAAACCAAAATGGAACGATAAGGTGCCAGGC
Organism: Allodekkera sacchari; assembly: GCA_030565225.1. Classification (NCBI taxonomy): domain Eukaryota; kingdom Fungi; phylum Ascomycota; class Pichiomycetes; order Pichiales; family Pichiaceae; genus Allodekkera; species Allodekkera sacchari. The sequence goes on from JAJMBG010000007.1 coordinate 97,868, forward strand.
TAGGTAGAACCAGATCGGGTTTTCAATCATTTTGGGATATACGAGCGTCGATCGGAGCACAGTAACTGCACTATGGTAATAGTCACAAACAGAGATGGTAGAGGCAACTTTTTTTTCATTTTTTTTATTTTTTTTTTTGAGTCATTGGTGTCGGAGCTTCGCGTGGAAATTTTTTCGTTTTCTGTGACCGTGGACATGCAGAGCAAAGCAACGGTCACAGGATGAACAAGAAAAGATAACGAAAAAGATAGCAACGACGATGCAGACGATCCAAGTGCACATGCCAGTTATACAGTCGGGTTGAAAGACTCATTCCAAAGCGGACAGCCAAGTCAACAAATTGGGTGATCGGAAATACTGTCCCCGGTAACGGGGTTGGTTTTCGGGCGCTGCTTCCGCTGCCACACCGGTCGGTCTCTCAACCTGCTTTCCGCAACAGCACTGCCCGACCTTTCCCCACCGTCTCGCTTCACTTCATGTTTTTCACCTGAGGTTGGCTTTCTTTTTCTGCTTTTCTTTTTGCATTCCTGTGCTGCAATCTGGTCTTGTCTTTTCGGACCAAAATTTTCAGTTTTATCTGAAATCCTACTTCTTCCTCTTCTTTTTTTTTTTCTTTTATTTTTTTATTATTTTTTTCAGCTATAAATATCATGCCAATTCAACCTTCTGTGCCTACAGTTCGGAGCATTGTTGCTTCCACCATCCCCCTAAAAATGTCGGCTCCATCTTTCACACCAGCCCCAAAGATTGACATATCCGATCTTAACTTTCAGATTGTTGAAGCCAAATATGCTGTCAGAGGACGGTTGGCTGCCGAAGCCGAGAAACTCAGAACTGAGCTTCGTGAAGGTAAGCATCTACCGTTCGAAAAGGTCATCAATTGTAACATGGGAAACCCTCAGCAAATGGGCCAGCAGCCATTGACTTTCTATCGCCAGGTCTTGGCCCTTCTCCAGTACCCACCGCTCATTGAGAAGATGACTGGCGTTTTTGCCGACGATGTCATCGAGAGAGCCAAGAAGCTTGTCTCGGAAGTCATTTCCGTTGGTGCTTACTCCCAATCCCAGGGTGTTCCATACATCAGACAGAAGGTTGCAGACTTCATTTCTAAGAGGGACGGCTACCCAGCTGACCCAGAGGATATCTTCCTTACAGCTGGTGCATCTGCTGCCGTCGCCGCAGTTATCAAAATCATCAGAAAGAGCCCACAGACATCCTTCTTTATCCCAATTCCACAGTATCCACTTTACACTGCCACATTGACTCTCTGCAACGCCAGTATGGTTCCTTACTACTTGAACGAGGAGGATGACTGGTCTGTCGACCCTAAGGAGTTGGACAAGACCATTGCAAAGGCAAAGGCCGACGGTCTAGAACCACGCTGCCTTGTGGTCATCAACCCAGGAAACCCAACCGGTGCCATCTTGAAGCCAGATACTCTTGCTGAGCTTTTAACCATCGCCGCCAAATACGGACTTGTCTTTATCGCCGACGAGGTCTACCAAGAAAATGTGTACAGAGGGGAATTTGTCTCTGCCAAGAAGGTTCTTCGCCAGCTACAGCATCAATACAAAGGAATTTACGACAACGTGCAATTGGTTTCTATGCACTCTACTTCTAAGGGTGTCAGCGGAGAGTGTGGACAAAGAGGTGGTTACATGGAACTTGTTGGCTTTAATGATGTCGTTAAGCAACAAATTCTTAAGTTGGCATCTATCGCTCTATGCCCTCCAGTCACAGGACAGTCCTTGGTGGAATTAATGATCAACCACCCAGAGCCAGGTGACGAGTCTTACGAGAGTGACCACAAGGAGCGTATGGCTATCTACAACAGTATGGCTGAGAGAGCCCAAAAGCTTTACGAGGCTTTCAATGAAATGAGGGGTGTCACTTGTACTAAACCAATGGGCGCCATGTACGTGTTCCCAAAGCTTACCCTTAGCGAGAAGGTGTTCAAGGCTGCCAAGGAACAAAAGATGGAACCTGATGAATTATACTGCGCTGAATTGTTAGAGAGCACTGGTATCTGTGCAGTTCCTGGATCAGGATTCGGTCAGGTCGAAGGAACGTGGCATGTCAGAACCACTTTCTTGGCTCCTGGAACAGAATGGATTACGAGATGGAGAGACTTCCACAACGAGTTTATGGAAAAGTATGCATAAGTGTCGAGCAACTATTTCTGATGGATTTATTAAACAATAAAGGTACAATTACTGAATGCAATCTACGAGTAGCTTATAAACGTACAAGTCAGCTACATTTGGGGGAGTGCAGTAGTTTTAGAATCGGACCATCTATAATTGGTACGGTATGTGGATGGCAGGCGATACAATTTTTATCATCCCTCTTAGTACTTAAAAACCTCATGATGGAAGTAGAAAGGTTCGAGATGGTGCCAAACTTTGAGATGAGTTAAGAGGTCTAATGTTGTAACTCTAGAGTTTTCGATATGGCTTTCATATGCCAAATAGGTGCAAGCATTGCAAATTGAAGCGCTGAACAAAAAGAATACTATTTATCGCAGCTTTTTCGCACGTATCTATTATTCTGCATATATTTTATTTGTTATGTTATATTTCCACACTACTGGACTCTACTGCTCCTTCTTACTTTCTTCGACAACATGATCACTGGTCTTGACATCCGTACAACAGACAACAACCATGCTAAGCCATGTAGGTAGCCAACTTAGGCACACATATAACCAGGTCCAGCTCTGAAATCTAGGGTATCCACTGGCAAGCCCATAAAATATATCTACTGGACCCCAGAACAAAGTAGGAATATCAGTTTCCTGGAAAAAATCAATAATGCTTTGGATTTCCTTTCTCACCAAATCCATGGAAAAATATTGGATGAGGTTTCTGACACGGTCAATCTCAAAGTTCGTACTGTGTAGAAAACCAAGTGCAAACATCCAGAAGAATGGACAAGAGAAGAAAAGTGCAACAGAGGAACGCACTTTGATTGGAAGGCTACGGACATCGTTGGGTCCATAGCGAATATATAGTAATGGAATGGCGGCAATGGAAATGACCATTGAGAGTGCAAAATGAAGAACAAGCAATGCGATTAGAGTGAATGCAAAGTAAAATATCGCAATAGTGTTCAACAATCTTGCATAATCATTAACATTCTTAGAAGATGGAAGCTTTATGGCAAAAGCTGAGAAGATCGGCAAAGCACAGAGTATTAATGATGGTATGATCCCTCCAAAGTACACAATCTTATAATAGTAATCTTCATTGGAGAGATCATATAGAACAGTAGTAGTGATGCTCATGGTATAAAGGCCGATAGAAATACTCAAGGCCAAGAGCACAAGGAAAGTGATAGTAGCATAGGTCAATGGTGTAGAAGTCTCTGTGTGCATCCATTGAGGCGAAAAGGGGAGGCCCGAGTTTTTCAAGTTGTTATTACCCAATATTGCGGATAATGAAGACATAGCAAAGGCAGCCGCTGTAAGGGCTGCAGCTGGGAGATAATTACCGATGGAGACAAATTTCCGAGGGGCCAAATGTAGGTAAAAGAAAAAGGACTGATGAAACTTCTCTAATAAATTGTTGACTGAGCGGAATATTGCCTCTACAACCCTTCCAAAGGTGGTGATGTCGGCACCTCCTTTTCCTATGGCTCTCAAAGTGAGGGCTTGAATATTCCAGCCACTAAATGCTTCACAACCGTTTCCACCACCTGCTCCGATTGTCCTTAGAATTCCAGCAGTTGCCAAATCATAAACGCCGGAAAGAAGAGTAGTAAGTCGAGAAGAGTAGTCGTCTGCCCATAGTTGACCATACGGAGTGTGATGGATGGAAAGCCTGAAGCCTTCATGCTCGGCAATCATCACAGCTGAGTTGATAAGATCAAGGTTGGGTAACTGGCCATTGAGTCCAGTATAATCCAACTCGATGTACTGAACACCGTCATCTCCCTTAGGGTATTCAATTGTTATGGCGCTGAGGATAGCACCACCCGTTTGGTCTAAATTTGTGTGATATGCATCGACCCAGTAACGGAGCGTATCCTGTCCATCCTGTGGAAACACCACGATGATGTTTTTCGCCCAGATCGACATCCGGTGAAAGTACTTGGCCAAGGCCACCGTCAAGCCAACACCACCAATGTTGTCTTCTCCTGTAGAAGCCTTCCATGGAGCAACCATCACAATAGCCTCCGTATCATCTCCTTTAGGGACGTGATATATTCCATAGAGAATTGGTTTCGATTCATTGGTGATTGGCGAACTATAGTCCAAGATTGACGTTTTGTATCCGACTTCCTGTAGCCACGACTGGATCATGGCATTTCGATCGTCGATAGAATCACCAAGATGGTTGGCAACCTCTTTTCGGTAGCCCCGGACAAAGTTCCACTCTGTTTCTCTGAAGAAGCTGTACGCCTGCGACGGCATCAACGCATTTTCGGAGATGTAGGTGCCTCTGTAGTTACCATCCATGGGCAAAAGAATCAACCATAGAATGCCAGATAGCATCAACAACACCGACACTTTGGGCAATGTAGCCACAATCTTCGGCACAAGGCCGAGTTTGTTGACTTTTCTCTGCAATACTTCGAGCAAACCCATAGTGAAGAGAGGCAATAACAAGTGCAACACAAGGTAGAGATAGATTGAGACAGATGATCGCGATAATAAGTGAACGTGTCTGGCGTGGATGTGAGAAGACAGATGAAATATTTCAGAGTAACAAGTGAACCCCTGGATGAGAGGGGAAATCAGGCAAGCTTGATTGGATCTATACATAGGTATGTCTAGTAATATATTGTGGGTGGTTTCATGGAAATGCAAGTTCTGTAGGAAACGAAAACTTCTAGATCAAATAAAGTATATTTAGCGCTGGTGTGAGTGAGGCGTTCCAGTGGAATGGGCCTACAACTGGAATGCGGAGTGGAAAATTCCATTAATAAAAGTGACAGAAAAGTGCAGGCATGCCAACGGATCTCGGTGAATTAAGTACTGTATCAAATACCATGAATGATGAGACATCACCAAAATAATCCCTCTAAATCCTCTTCTCTTACCAACCTCACGTAGCAACACAACCCTACAGACAACCCGCTTGACACCAGAATCTCCCAAACGGGTGTTAAGTTAGCATCCGCATCATCCAAATAGAATGTGGTGCTTACCTCCTACTTACAATCGCTGGCAGTTACGCTACTCCCAAAATGAATATCTTGTGATTATCGGTATCATATTCTGTCGGGCCTATCTATGCTACTCTTAAATATCTTCTCCCGTGTGGCCAACTGTTCATCAATCGTGCTCTGTACTAGGCTCGCCATTGTCCTGGTGCACATTTGAAGTCTCAGTAGATTCATTAGGTTGATTCCCCTCTCCATCATGAGATTCATGATCGTTGGACGCGGTCGCTAGTCCTCCAATAGTCGAAGTCACTACACCGTTCGGCGTACGACGACTCATCACACCCATCGGAAATAGTGGCTCTGTGTTGGCCACTCTACTCCTTCTTGCAACTCTTCTGGCACGAATTCGGCGGCTGATGGAAGGATCCAATGGATGGGATCGACGAACAGGTCTGACAATAGGCAAGCGATCTAAAATTCCTCTATTTAAGGTGTCCAAAGAAGAGTCGTGTCTCATTCGAATCGGATGACGGAGTCTTTCGTTAAGGTTTTGTATCAAATTGCGCACTAGTCCTAGGACCGTGGAGTTGTCATGATGGCCGCCAGCATTAGCATGCTGAGTTTCGTTATTATTATGTGGAGGGACCTGAGAGTCACTGCTGTTCTGTGCGGATGCCGTCGGGTCGTCTGTATGCGGATGGAATGTGAGAATGGTGGGGAATCGGAGCGGGATGCTGACAGGAACAGGAACTTCCTGTGGCAAAATATCATTAACATCTGCCGCAGACTGATCGTAGCCCGGCAGGATAAAGGTGAGGCGCCGAGAGTTGAAGTTGTCGATCACTTGGCGACTATCACTTATGACTCTGGCCAAGTTTGGCAACACGACGGTAGTGGCGTACCCGGTTTCGCTTCCTCTCGTCTTCTTGATTTTGTCTCTACACAAGGGACAACTATTGTTAGTCTTTAGCCACTCTCTGAGACACGAGCGTCCAAAGATGTGGCCACAGGGCATTGCTACCGGAATATGAGTGTAGGCGGTGGATGGCTTGTCGGCACTGGAAGACTCGGCGGCTTTGGCAGTCTTGAGAGATTTGCGGGTGGCATCCACGCTGGATTCCTGGAGCCTCTTGCGCCGTTTTCTGGGCGTCTGCTTGGGCTCAGTCCGGACTCTCTTTCCACTGGTGTTGGGTCTCTCGTCGTAATCGGTTTCTTTTAGCGTTTCGTAAGGGTCATAGCAGATGGGGCATTTTCGGTCTGCCTCGGGAATGTCGCCAATGTCCTTGACCTTTAGAGAGTCAAACACCTTGTCGCCAACGCCTGAGGCTTTCTTGATCGATGTGGAGATGGTTCTGAGGGCGATAATGGTGGCCAAGCGCACTAACACCTGCAAGTTCTCGTCGCTGCTTTCGTTGATGCTTGGAACGTGCAAGATGAGGGAGCCGGTGATGCCATCGGAGGACTCGGAGTTGGAGTTTGCGGACTGGCCGTAGATGTAGTTGACAGTGAGAATGATGTTGCGGGAGGTTTCTAAGGAGCTGGAGTCGGGAGACTGATTAGAGGACGAAATGGCGGGGTTGTGGGAGTCGAGAGCCTGCTGAATGGGAAGGAGGAGGTCGCCGACGCTACCCGGAGACCCAGAAGACGGGTTTGCAGCAAAGATGGAAGAGCTGGCGGAGTTGGAGTTGGAGCCTTGTGCGTTGATGGAAGTGCTCAAGGAGTTTGGCACGCTGGCGGCCGGATCTCCAGTGCCGCCGTTGGCCATCAGCTCCAACGGCTGGGAATACATGCCGGAGGCAAGGTCGCTGAACAGGCTGCGGTGGCCGTGGCCGAGCAAAAAGTCGGTGAGGACAGAAGTAGGAGTGGACGGAGACTCAGAGTTGCGGCGGCCAACTTCGATCAAGAGATTCTGGCTGGTGCCGTCGGCGTACTCTACACGAACAGGTGGCAACCGGAGCCGGCCGCTTTCTGTTGTGGTGATGCCTCTGGTTGCTAGACGAGCCTGCTGCTGACTTGAGCTCATAATGATGGAAGCAGAAGAACAGGAGATAGCAGTGCGGAGAGCGTTGACAAAATCCGCTCACCAAATGCGCACACCGCACACACACACCACACGCAGTTGCAGGCGAGAAGTGTGAGAGTGAAGTGAGGAGTGGTGGAGACGGCGGCAGATCTGGGACAACTAACTGGGTGTTTTTTAGGAGCCAAATATGGTGGTTCTCCGGGAAGCGGAAACCGGAGATACATACTTGGGCTGTAGTAACATAGATGGAGAGAGATGCTGCTGTACAGGGCACGATCTTTGGCCTGACAACATGACATATCTATCTCTCTGCCACCATAGCTGCAGCTGCACCACACAAGTCTGGCGCTTCCACATGCACTCACTGATTTGGCTTGCGCATGGCAGGAGCCCTAAATCCACCGGGGAAACTAGATCCACCGGGGAAAGCGCACATTTGCCGATGCCAGCGCTGGCGGCATGCAGCGCGCTGGGAGGACAAAAGTGGGCAGATAGCGCCGTTACTGAGTGCGGTAGAGACAGGCCTGGTGGAGCCACATGGAAATATCGTTAGGCACCAGGCACCAGGCAGCCGATGCCGATGCCGATACCGATACCGATGGCAAGCAGCATGAACATAGCAGCAGACATCCATCTTTTTTTTTCCACAGTTATGCATGCAAAACCCGCCTACACCGACTCAGTCGCCGGATCGCAACGCAGATGGCACTACAGCCGAGTGCAAGCGAAGCCTCTAAGTCCGCTCACCATTAACACCACCACCACCCCCGGTGTGGGCCTGCCTGATAGTGAGTGTGTGGCGCATGCGATTAGTAAGCACCCACTTGCTGCGCAGGCAATCCACTGATAAGAAGCAGCATTCAGCTTATCCGTAATCTACCTGGTATACCGGAACTACTGATATGCGCTTACTCATGCTCCCCCTGCTCATTCCCAAAATATACACCCCTTCGTTGTGGCGCAGCAGCCCTCCGGCACTCCACAAGCCACACATTCTGGCCTTGGTTGTGTTTCCATCCTAACACAACTGCTGACAGAAAGTTTCAGTTCTTCTGAATGCCAAAGTCCTCTATGTCATCTAACTCTGCATGCATTATAAAGTTGCCTGCTTGTCCCCTTATCAAGCTGCTCATCTGCCCAGACTTCGGAGATCTTCTACTGCGGAATTTTTCACTTGCCGATGAGCACTATCTCTGCTAGTTCTTTCTTGTGCATTCATGGCTATGAACAATTCGGCGATATCGCCACAGGTCATGCAGTTGTCCGAGATGTTCCCTGATATTCCTCTCGGTACAATTGCAGATACCTTGAAAGACTCATCAGGGTCTGTGGAGAGAGCTTCGGAGCTTCTTCTAGACTACAACTGCATAGCAGACGATTTAGAGAAGCTAAATCTTGGGACAGAGAAGCCGGCAGCATTCGGGATTGCTGAAAAACCATGCAAGCCAGTTGGTGGCTCTAGAAAATGCCGATCCATGACGACAGAGGATTTGAAGCTCTGTATCAGCCGAATCGAATTCGTCGAGCGAGTAGCTGAGCTTCTGCAACTTCCTTCAGACTCACAGCCCGAGGTGGAGCAGTATGCTGCCAGGAATGGATACAACCTTCGACACACGGTCTTGGACATCTTGGCCAACCAATCGCTGCAGTTACAGGATCCAGCAACCATTTCCTACAAGCCTTTACTCCTGAATTCTTCTTCTACTGATACTCACGTTAAAAAAGCTGCTTCCAATCCTGAATCGCAGACACTTCATATACGTAATCGAGTACAAGGGGGGTTCGCATGTGGACTTGAGATTCCAAGGGAGCCATCTCCGAAACAGGATTCAAAGCCAGTGGTAACTCCGGTTGATACCAACAGTCTTAAAGAGTTGGAAGCATTGAAAAAGAGCAATCCATCTCTAAACAGTCTGCCACCGCAATTTTACATTAAATCGTTGCAGTTTTTCCATAATGATGTCAACTCTGTCGTGTGCTTGGCATCAGAATTGGTCGAGAATGAAGAATCAAAATCCGCAAGCACCAAGATCAAATCCAACTGGATGTCCTACAAAAATGCCAACCAATCCATGCCCTCTCTTTCATCCACATACTCTTCATCCATTACTTCTGTACCGTCTCCGCAGCATTTTCGTTCAAGACTCCATGGAGAGACATTTCATCCGTCAAAATCCTATGTGGACCTTATCAGGCAAGAGCAAAATCTTAAAGCCAAGGTTATCGGGAATAGCCATCCAGGTGTTAGGGGTTATTATAGCTCCTTGCTCAAGCAGACAGCAGGACAAGCAAGGGAGGCCTTGGACCAAGAACAGAGTGGTGAGATGCTAACAAAGATTCGGGAAGCTGACAGAAGCAATAATCTAGACCTTCACGGATTATCGGTGAGAAACGCAGTTCATTGTTGCGAAACTGCCTTGAATAGATGGTGGGAAGATGAATTAAAGAGCCGGCAGGAGACCGGTGAGCCACCGTACTATTCCAAAGCAAAATATGCTGGTCCTTTCAGAATAGTCACGGGCAGAGGGTACCATAGCAAAGGAGGAATTCCCAAGATCAGGAGCGCAGTATCGAAATTTCTTGATCGGAACCGATATTGCTTTGATGACGAGACGGCTGGATTCATCGTGACAGGAAAGAAGTCGATGAAGAAGTGAGTTAAGGGTGTATGCGTGCATGCGTGTGTCAAGCCTAAGTCTACGATCAGTAAGTAGGCTTTGCAGCTGCATCACTTTCTCTTCAGTGGTCACATACTTTCTCAGTATTGGATGCCACTAAGCTGACTTTTCGGTTTTTTGGGCCCTTCTTCCTTTGATTCACCAAGATACTTCGGGTGGACCGGAATTCCCAGCTCATCAAATCCCAAATAAATCTACATTCTTTACTAATACAATCTTCGTTTGATGGCGACATTTAGTGCCTGCAACCAAGCGGCCACTTCCTACAGTATGCCTCATGTCTGGACCTCTTCATTCTATCCTTACATATGCTCCAACTAGCTCCTTAACCGCACTCCCCAGTCTCTCTATATTTACAAGCCGCAAATCCTACCTGCTCATTTCTTCTTCTTTCCCTTCTCTTTCTGTGCTAGCTTACCTCCTAGCTTCGATTCCGTGTAGTTGGAGTCCAATATATCCAAGAAATCGTCGTGCACAACCTCCTCCTTCTTTGGAGCGCTACCGGTCTCCAATCTAATTCTTCTTTCCTCTTGCTCCTTCTTCTTCTCGGCATTAATCTCCTCCTCCGTCTTACCAGACTGCTGGAACGATGCATACTTAGCCTTGAATTTGTTCAATTTACCCTTGGCCTCGGCATCCAACAAGGATATGTCCGGCTTGGATCTGTTCCATATTGGATTATTTCTTTGATCTGTAATCATTCGAAGCTCCTCCTTTGGAAACTGTGACTGTCTTTTGATAACTGCTCCATCCGAGAGCTCCACATACGTATCGAACTTATAGTATATGGCTGGTCTGGCCTTTCCAACCCTGATTTTCTTGAGCGGTCTAAGGGGCAAAACTCGGTGAACCTTCACAGGACCAGCTGCATAGCCTCGGACAAAAGGCTTGTAAGCCACAGGGCACTTTAATGCAAACATTGGCACAAGTATATGGGTCCTCTTAACTACACTAACCTATGCCAATCTTGTTCTCGAAAATTTTTTTGCTTTTTCCATCACGGCGCGAACATAGCATAAGCGCTTAGCTAACGGTCATAATAGAAGATAGCGACGACTCCTCTTTTAGGCAGGTAGCAAAGACAGAAAGTTTGCTGACGCTACGCAACTCTCTTTTCCCATTGTAGAGTGAACTTTATTTTTCCTCACTACAGTAGTGATACTGAAACTGAAACTGCACATGTAAGTATTTGGTGCTCTGCTGATCGACTGCGCCCGACCACCATTGATGACAGTCTTCATAGCAATCATGATTGCTGTCATCGATCTCTTTTTTTTGGCGGTGGAATCCGGTGGAGGGAAAATGATGTCGTGCAAAAGGAAACCACAAGACTCTCGTCGAAGCTTGGATAATAAGCAATTGAGCACGTGGTGATTGTGATCGTCTTCATGCTGCAGGTCTTAGCCGGCAATGCCTGCCAAATAGAAATCTACAGGCCAGGAATCATCATGGATCACGGATTTCTCATCTCCCGATAAAGGCTGCTCTTATGACATCCATTGGCCAAAAGGACAGTCCAGAAATGTCCGACATAAAATCTCGTTTAGATTACCCCTCGACGATTTATCCTTTTTGCTTCTGCTTTGTCCCTCCAACCACACCAGGCCATCGGTTCCTTACCTACGTTACAGCCGTGCACAGCTTCCAGCGCTTGCCCCGAGCTTCCTACTAACATCTAGAATCATGTACAGGCCTTTGGAGTACTTTCTATGGTATGTGGCTGGTGGAGTTACGTTTTTCCCGTTGACTCTCTTTCTCTTTTGGTATTATTCTCCACAAGCTGCCGCCACACCAGAGGCTAGAGCCGAAGCTGACAGACGAAAACGAGAAGCTAAGAGCAGACAGAGAGGTGAGCCAGAAGGTTACGAGTCCTTAAAGGCCCTCGACATCGAATATGCAGCTGACCTTAATGTCAAGACAGAATACTCTGGCTGGCTAACGATCACAAAAGAATTTTTCCAGTTTCCGCAGATTAACCCCAACGATTTCGAATCCAATGCCTCTGGCTCTCTTGCAGCTGAGCAGCATGATTCGGACACTCCAAATAATGGGTCTGGCTTTTTTAAGATGGTTAAAGACATCGGAAGTTCTAACCAGAAAGATGAAGATCAAGATCCTGGCTCCTTGACGGCGAAGAAGTTAAAGCAAATCAGAAAACAGAACAGATTCTACGCTGTAATTAAGCACGGAAACCTGTTCCTCTATACTGATGAATCCCAAAAGGATGTCAGCCATGCAATTGTTCTAGAGAACTATTTAGTTACTCTCTGGCCGCCAGACTTGAAGGATAATCGTTTATTCACAAAGAGCTCTGCCATATGCTTTTTGAGAAAGACCAAATCACCCCATGATCGGATGCCATTAGTTGATTCTTCTTTATCCTCCGTAAATGATGCTTCTCAGCTTTCTTCTATCGACGATCTCCTTCATATACTTCACCGGGGAACAAAGTCCACAAAGGTTCCAAGAGAGACTTACTTTGCATATGGAGACACTAATCAGCAAAAGGAGCAGTGGTACTATGCACTCCTTCGTGCGACCGCAAAGCCGAATTCATTTGCTTTTGGTGCTAAAGATGACCTTATAAATCCTTCCATTATGGCAAAGCCGCTCTATTTTAACACTGCGCACGCGATCGCATTAATACAAACTATCAATTCAACTGAGGGTCAACTCACAACTAAATGGCTAAATGCTTTGATTGGTAGACTGTTCTTAGGTGTGTACAAGACGTCGGAGTTTAAGCAGTCTATCAAGAACAGAATTGATGCAAAGTTAGCAAAGATACGAACTCCTGGTTTTCTAGACGAACTACAGATAGATAGAATCGAGGTCGGTCACTCTGCCCCGTTCTTCACAAATCCTCGCCTAAAGGAGCTTTCTACAGATGGAAATCTTTCTCTGGAGATAAATGTTTTATATGAAGGTGGACTAACAATTGAAGTTTCGACGAAAGTTTTCTTGAATCTCGGCTCACATTTCAAACAGAGGCAATTTGATGTCAACTTAAAGGTTATTTTGCAAAAATTACAAGGAAACCTCAAAATAATGATAGAAAAGCCACCTGCTAACCGATTATGGTATTGCTTCACCAAAATGCCGGAAATGATACTTGAAATTGAACCTATTCTAAGTTCTAGGACACTAAATTACAACATCATAACAAACACAATAGATAAGAAGTTTAAAGAAGCAATCAGAACGAGTTTGGTTTATCCATTTATGGACGATTTTGTGTTTTTCAAGACTCCTAGAGAGATCTTTAAGGGTGGTATTTGGGATCATTCCGTCCGAAGAGAATTGCGGAAAGAGCCAGCCAAACGTGAAGAAAATCCCGTTAGCACAGATAAAGATAATTCTACAACGTCATCCTCCACGAATTCCTCCTCTAATGCAACTACTAAGGAAGCAAAGAAAGAGTCAAATCTTTCTTCGCATGATCATAGTCCACCACCCTTGCCTAAGAGAGAAATAGACTCTGTTTCTATCAGATCAACGAAATCTGATGCATCCATTGACAGCAGTAAATTCAAGGAAAATTTTGTTAAAAAGGCAAGTACTATGATGGATAGAAAGCCTTCTACCTCAAGTTCAAATAGTGAATCAACACAGACAACTCAACAGATTAAGAATCAAGTCGTTACCTCCGTCAATAAGATTAAAAGGTGGTACAACAAGAAGACTAATAGTAATGATAAGGACTCGGAATCCAGGCGTGATGCTGAATACAATCCACCTGAAATGATATCCAGTCGAAGGAGAAAAGCCAGATATAATGTTGACCCTGAAAGGTCTAGTTTTGGATCTGGCAACTCTATTTTTGGTCAGATTAGCAGTACGGCAAGGGAAGATTATTCCTACTCCACCTCATCCACCCCCGAAATGTTTATTAGCGAACGATTCAGAGCGGATAGTATCCATAGGCGCAGGGTTTCTTCTCACAGTTCAATCAATCTTGGAAGCCCTGAGAAGGAGACGGTGCAAAATCGTGAGCCGCCACCCCTTCCATCGCGCTACAGCAATAGTCCTTATATCAAGTATGCTGATGAACAATTAAACGCCTCCAAGCAAGACTCTCCTGCAGATAGCAAGGAAACAGTGAAGTCATCAAATGGAACGCCTAGGGCAGAGGAAGAACAACACCAAGAAGGTGTGAACAGAGGAACGAAAGATGAAACCGAAGTGAAATCAGGTACTCCTTCAAAAGCAAACGCTTTTGGTATGATGCCCGGCTCAGTCTTGAGCAAACCGGAGATAGAAGAGCAAAACAAGCCAGAACTGGACTTCCGTTGCGAAAGTACTGATTTGAAGCAAAATCCCGAACAGCAAACGCAGATAAGGGTGGAATCTGATCATGACTTCGATATTCAGCCAAATACCTCCGCTATTTTACAACAAGACGCCGAAGTAAACTATGAAAATGATTCTGCTAACATGGATCCCGAGGCAAACAAATTGAAAGTGGAAAGTGTTCAGAAGCAAGAAAAGAGTATTACAACAACAGAATTGAATGTCTCCGATTTAGATGTTATAAATAATAATGGAAACATTATGGATTCGAGCAAAGACAAAGCCGGTAATTTGAATTCACAATCCATAGATGACCCTTCTACGCCTACAAAACCAGATATAAAATCTATTCCATCTGTAAGCAGAGGCCCAAGCCGAAGAAGGCCTCCTCCTCCATCATAGAGGTTTGCAGCAAGCTCTTTTCTTTCATTCAGCAAAAGTTATTATTACATTCAAATGATATAGCTGTACAAATATATATATTACATTTTCAAATCTTAACGTATCTACTACTTTTTCTCATGTTTGAGAGCCTTGAGACGATCCGATCGAATTTTAAGAGTAACCATCAAGGTATTCTTTGTCTTTTTTGATTTGTGGTGTGGATGTGGCATTCCAAAAAACTCATCGTCGGATTCGATAACTTCCTTATCAAATATTCTAAGTTTGATATACCTGAGGGGAAGAAACGAGCTCACATGAATGATTCTTGACTTTACCTTCTTCTTCGGAATGTATCCCGGTAACTGCGTACCCAACTTGAATTTTAGATGCAAAATAAACTTCTGAGGGCCAACCTCTCTTTCCACAATTGGTTCTTTCTTCGCCATCGGAGCTGGCCTTGGAGGCGGAATTTCCACCTTTTTTATCTTGTCTTCGACTCCAATAACTTCCTTCTTTATTTCAGGCTCCGATGACCTTGTTCTATGTTTTGTATTATTTCTTAACCGTAGTGTTGTTTTGGGCACCTTTCTCTCAACTGCTTTCAATTTTATGGTTGGAATCTGAATTCTTAATCTTCCTTCACGTCTCAGAGATATGACCAAAGTTCCAGAATTCTTGTCGAAATGTTCCTCTTCAATTTTTGCGCTCACCCTTTTATCTGTAGGCAAAGATGTTTTCACTATAAATGAATCAATAGCTCTGAATAGAAGCGAAGAAATATCAAATATATTTCTTTTGACACTTATAGAAAGTAAGCATGAATGCATACCTTCCCATAGGTATTTACGAAGCCCTTTACCGATTGAATAATCTCTTCGAAGAACATTAATTGAGCCACCCATAGATTTCCTTGCAATTTGGTCTCTTCTAGCTTTCATAGAATTGGTGGCAGAGCCTTCCTCAACAATAACCATCGAACCTTCAAGAATTCTGTTCGTAGGCTTATCCTTCTCCTCTTCCGTTTTCTCTTCTTTTGGTAAAAACTCATCATCATCCAAAGTTGATGGAATGTTTTGCAAGGCAGCTACTCCAATGGAGTGTACCAGCAAAAGTCCTAATTGATACTTGAAGTACTCGGATGTATCAACCTTCATGGCTGTAAAATAAAGATTCAAAACATTTGAATTCTTAAGCCCACCAAGTACTAACAAGCCAAAAAAGCCCTTCAGACGAATTTCGACATCTTGATTGACATCCACATACTGCATCAGATCATAGAATGTCATCTTTAAAAGTCCCATTACTGCTAGTCTGATCTTAAGGTCTAGAACAGCGCATGTTATGCAGTAATTATGGGATGGAGACCATTGATCCATTTTGAGACATCTATTAATTTCAATCAGTGCTTCCCGCAAGAATCTATCATTTTCATCTAAGTTCTCACTCGAGTCCCCTTCAACATCCTGAAAAGAGTAGTCATGACGTGGTATGAATCGACCTGTATTCACTATCAACGCACGCAAAGAATCAAGCATCTCACATACAAAGAAGCAGTCATCAAACTCATTATTCATGTTATCGTTGAACTTGAAGATACTTAATAAAATCTTCTTCATCTCTATCGGTGTGTTTCCATCTTTATTTTTGATCATCGAAAATGCCTGTATAATTGCTTTTAGAACAAAAAGGTCAGAAAAATCAGAGAAATCATTAGGTTTGGGCAAGTATTCCTTGGGGTCGAACTCGTCATATCTGGATTTCATTTCTCCTCCATAGGAATAAAGATGTTTAAATGCCTTTAGAAGGTACCTCATTCCAATATTATCATTTTCTTCTTTGGATATCCTTGCCAATCCTTTGGCAGCTTCAACACGCACGCCATAAAAGTATCTTTTGTCCACAAGAGTCCGTAACAAAATGTTGGCATAGTGAATTTTGGGTCTTGTAGATTCTGAAAAGCTTCTGACACTTTCAATTTGGGCATCGACATCACGGTCCTGTTGAAGCTGTGATTCAAGCATCTGATCGCTAAGATTTATTTGAAAAGAGCATAACCACTCTCCATCAGCATCAAATCTCAACCATTCAAATGCATCCACGGTTTGGTCCGCTGCATTTTCAGGATCATTCGGATCATCTTCTCTCAAACCCCATCGCTCAGCCTCTGAAGCAGTATTTAACAAGTTACCAAGCATCTCAACCTTAGTTTCCTCATTCTTCGAGTTCTTTTTACCATCTTTGTCCTCAACAGTATCATCCCAGAAGCCTTCTCTCCGTTTCTTAGTTCTTCTGTACTTTGTATTGTATGGAATATCCAGCTTTGTATACGAATCCCTAATATATACAATATGTTCATAAGGAGCACCGTCGACCTCATGAATACGGATGGTAACTGGACCATTGAATACTGGCTGGGTCTCAAATTCAGACTGATCTAAAATGAAGTTACTTGCATCATCGAGAAAATGCTGACGTTGGAAGTTGATAGCATCCCAACTTCTGTCACGCCCCGAAGTAGAATCATCAGATGATCGACTGCTTCTTTGGATCTGCTTGATAGACATTTCGATGAACATTCTCTTTTTGTTGAATCTCTGGGTGACTCTGAAGATCGGAATACCGCTATTGAACAGCCAATTTTGGAAAAAATTGGTTAATCTGTGGTGAGCCACTTTTTCACAAACATGCTGTAAATGAGAAGTTGACAAGCAGTTACCACTAATCAAATCGTTGGACATTGCTTCTAGAAAAATTTTAGGGATAACTCTTGACATTCCAAAAGAACGATCGGTCTTGGTCATCCTCTTGTCAAGAATATAGAGAATAAGAGGTGCCTTTAATTTGATGAATTCGAGATCCTGATCAGAGTTAACTGGGAATCGAAAATACTGATTAGCTAATGGTCGCTTTCCAACATCCAGTTCTGCCAATAAGTCGATCTTCTTTTTGATGAGATATTTAAAGTAGTTTAATCCAAACAACCTTCTCAGAAGTTGAAGAGTCATAAATCCTGCCAAGCCGATGGTGCACCAAATATCATTTAATGTTTTTGGTAAGACGCTGACGCCTGAGTACTGTTCTGCTAGCGCAAAAGATAATTTCTCAGTGGTGGTAAAGATTGGTTCAATGAAATTAGGACCGTAAAGAAGTCTATCACTTACTATGGTTAAGCCCGCAAAGTTGCAGATGTCACACGGCAAATCCTGGGCGAATACGACGGTGTAACTTGCAAATGAAAAGGATCCGAACTCCTTGGAGTAGAAGTCCAACGCCCGATGCAGAAAAATAGTAGTATTAATTACTTCGGATTTTCTTCCTGCTTCATAGTAGAACATGGTAGGCACTTTGTTCGAGTTGCTATCATCAATGGATGTCAAACCAGCATCGGCACTGGCATCATCAAGTAGCGTTGATCCACCTGTAGAGGGAACAAGAAGATCTGACCCCACTTTTTTATCCATTAAAGGAGCCTTCTCAAACGTTCCGACAGCAAAACCCAAATGCTGGGCAGACACCGGAGCATAAAACTGAAAGTTGACCACTTTTTTTCCGACGTCCAAAAGATGGGGACTTTCTTTTGAACTGATTATATCCGGAACTGCGACAGTAATGGGAGTGGAGGCATCAACCTTGTCTTCTTGCTTTTCATCATCCTGTACGTTATCGGTGGTGTTGATGTCGTTTGTTTCGTCCTCGTCCATTTCTTCGATTTCAAGTTCCCGAAGGGCCTCCTCAGCCTCCTTTGTACCAATTAGCTTGGTTTCACCAATATCACCAACGGTCTTGGGAACAATTATATTGATATCCCAGGCCGGCTTCTCGTGGAAATTGTCTATGCAGGGGACCCAGGAACTGGCGCTGCACCCAAGGTCGTTATTGTAGGTAAAGCAGGACCAATGATCTTTTGGAATATTTGTATTACGTCCACCGTGGAAGAGGATTCCGTTTTTTGGATTCTTAACCGTGTAATTAATCTTGATGTTGAGAGGAGTGTAAACTCTATCCGAGCTCAGCAGCGTGTTTGTCGCTATTGGGGTGCCGTTAAGCGATTTGTTGGTACCTGCTGGCGAGAACGTTGCAACTGTGTTGGATGATTGTAATCTTAGCTTGATGCTGTCGGGGATCCGTATCGTTAACTCGGACGTGCAGACGGAAAGGGCCAAATTAGGATTCTCCGAGTTATTCTGGTCGGAAAAGAGCGGATAGAATTTGGAACGGTAGAGATGGTTCTGGAAAACGTCAATACTATTGGAATTAGTATCGTAGTTCGAGTTGTAGTTGCATGACTGGAGAACAGGGTTGTCCAAGTCGTTTAGAAACTCGTCATTCTGAAAGAAGTCATCGTAAGAGTACTGCGCTTTCCGTTGATTGACAATAATGGAATCAATTTGGATTCCTCTACAGTCTAACTGAACCAATTTCAAGCCAGAGTCAAGTGGCAACACAGTGAGCTCTGTTTCACCATGTATTGTTCTCTCGGCCAGATCAATGTCAAGAGAAACTTTCTGGTAACCAACTTTGAAGCGCAAAGCTGGAACATCAGCAGGTTCGTGCTTGTGATGCCTTCTGGGAGTGTAGGGCGTTCCATGTGAGTTTATAGAGGGGTGATCATAGATAAGTGACATGATACATGGAAAGTAATATGGAAAAGCAGTATGGTAAAGCAGGTGTTGATCTAAGTTTCATAATTTGTTCATGGGAATATGGCGCGGAAAGTCGGGCGGTGCTTGTAATAGAGAAGAGAGAAGAGAGAAGAGAGACGGGGGTGATACAGAAAAGTAGATAGATAGAAATGAAGGCAGAGAGAACGTGAACTGGAAAGATATAGTGGCAGGTGAAATAGAAAATTGGAGGGAAAATTGTTATGTATTTAGGGGTTCTTGAGTTCGGAGACAGGGTGTTGATAAAGTGAGCTACGCAGTGCAGTAAGGAGAATGTTGAGAGGTTTGGAGAAGAACAGTCACAAGAACGTGATAAGAAGCGGGTGAGCGTAGGCAAGAAGTCAGAAGAGTAGAAACAAATTCCGACCTGTGTAGTGCTAAAAAGCTAAAGAGAGAGATTTCGGTATGAAGAAATACATATTTTGGAACAGCATCTACTTTTAGGAATTACTTCTGGCAGTGCACCTTTGGGACCGTTGGATCGGAGATGGAGATGCGGGAAGCTAGTATGAGGTGTGAAAGGTGCAGATGCAGTTGAGACACGGAAGCGGATTTAGCAAAGAATGGAAAAAAGTAGCATGCTAAGCGAAGAGAAAACGGGAGCAAAGGGGGATATATAGTAGAGCAGTCAGGCAGAGCGAAAGAGTAGGCCGTCAAGAGTAGGCAGTCAAGAGTTAACAGTCAAAGAGAAGACAGTCAGAGTTAACAATGGTGTACAGATGGTGTTTTCTGCAGGTGGACATAGGATAGGAGAAGGCATTGTGGAAAGTCGTGCAAACAGATGGTGAGCTAAGGCAGGTCAAAAATAAGCGCTGAAGAAAGTAGCCAGCGTAGGAGCGGAAAGCGGGGGGAGGAGAGGAAAGATCATTCCAAGGAGGAAGGAAAAAGGGGAATGGAATATAGCATATAACGTACACCAAAGACGAAGAGTAGAAAATGGATGCCGCCATGCGGCAAGCACCCAAAAGTAAAATTTCACCGCTAAGAAATATTGGCGGAACTTGACGCTCAAGCTGTAGCGGCAGACGGGAGCAAGCAAAGTAGGAGTAAAGCCGATGTGGTGTGGTGTGGTGTGCTGTGTATGATGTCCAGTAGCCCGGAGGCGGGTGGCCGACAAGCAGCAGGCCAGTTTATTCGTGTTACTATTGAACAATCATCTGGTGGTATGATATCATTCGTTCGTCTGTGTATCTATCTAGTTGACCCCATGTATTTAATAAATTTTCCACTTAGGCGATGGTGCAGAAAAGTGCTCATGCTCCCCCCACCCACTCTTGCACTTTTTTTTTTTTTCTTCTACCACGCGTCTACTGCAATTTTTCGCCATGTGGCTTTGGGATCAGCAAGTGTGCTTCAGATCCGTCGCTATAAACGATAGACATCAACAGTAAAGGTTGATGCAGTTGAGCCTCCGAACCCGCCAGGATTTCGCAGAAACATGGTAAACAACGAAACTGCACATCGAGGCAACGTGTTGGCACAGATAAAGTCGCCGGACTTCGACCTGTACCGGTGCATTCATATGCTCAGAGACCATGCAGATAACATCGGCATATACTACCAGCTATGTAAGAAGGCTTCGACCTTCCCGATGAGCGAGCTCCGCTTCTTCATCCCGCAGTTTCTTCAGATACTCATCACCGTAGAGACCGATTCCATGGCCTTGGAGGAGTTAATCAAGGATCTTTGCTCCAAGGACGCCCACTTCAGCTTGATCACCTTTTGGCACCTCCAGGCTTCGCTTCAAGATTTGGGACAGGAACCCGAGAGCGTCGGGTTCCAGGTGTGCAAGAGGCTCATAAACGAGCTTCAGTACCAGCTTTTCAACTACTACTCATCCAAGCGCACCAAGTCGTCTTCGCTCGTCATGACTACCGGGGTAGTGAGCAAGCGCAATGCCAACCGAGAATTCCGGGAAAATGTCTACCCTTCTATTGCACTTATGACCTCCTTGCTTGCTGGAATCACTGTTCCCGAGACCCTCGACTATGTTAACCCTATTGTCAGGGTCCAGGGAAAGCAGATTAAGACCAAGGTGTTCGAGGTCGTTAAGGATGTCCAGAAGAACTTGACTGAGAATCTCACCAAGAAGAATACGCTGAAAAATGCTCGATTAGGCAGCCCCAGGCAGAGTCTGCCCGAGTTCCACAGGTCCAGGTCCTTGAGAATGCGTCCCAAACAGTCCGACGATCAGGGAGCCAAGCTACCTGACGATCTCAGGTCTCACCCGTCTCTCGACTTTTCATCCATTGACTCCTATGCGGACGTCAATCTACCCCGCCTATCCAAGCCCAGCCTCAGGATGACGCGCAACCATGGCTCCACCTCTCAATTACTCTATGTACACTCTGCCAATAGCGTTCCTGTGAATCCTTCAAGTCCACCCAGAATGCCTGACATTACATTTTCCATGCCCGAGTTGCACTCTTCCATTTCCCCATCCGGTGGCTACACTTCAGATGCATCGTCTGCCTCCTCGATCCGTAACTCTTTCGATTACAGAGATAGTAGTGACTATGAAAGCGTCTACGGCGACGACGTCAGTGTCTGCTCACCGCCAGGAGGCCAGGCAGCCCCATATTCCCCATCCTCTTCCCAGATGACGCTAACACCTGATCAAGAAATTAAGCTTCTCAAATCAAACTATTTCAATAACGCTACCCAATTTGTGATCGCATTGCAGAACATCTCGCTGCGCTTGGCCAAGGTGCCCAAAAAGGCTCGTCTCCCGACACTTAAAGCAGAGCTTTCGTTGTTGAACCAAGATCTCCCATGCGAAGTTGATATTCCACTTTTACTTCCGAAAAGTAAGAAGAGAAAACTTCACAAAATTTGTCACATTGCTGTAAACGAGAGTGCTGTGCTAAACTCCGCAGAGCGTGTGCCGTACTTGCTGTTGATTGAGTACTTGAGTGATGAAGTAGACTTTGATCCTTCTACAACGCAAAATAGAGATCTTCTCACCGGTATACAGACGCAGAGTGAAGATGATAATAGAAAGTACAAGTTCGATCTTGCCGTCAAAGAACCCGGTAGAAGGGTTCGCAAATCCAGTACTCCTAATTCTGACACTAACTCCTTAGCCCCCGAAGAATCCGATTTGGGACGAGTGTCGGTGGTGAAGCTGGCAAATAAATTGGAAAGGCAGTCAAAGATTCCAGCTCCACCCACAAAGAGTATGCTTCCGTCCCTGGAGATAGAAAAGGCCCACTCTAAGAGTTCTAAAGGCTCCAGACATGAAAATGGTGAAGTCTATGACAAGCTTCATATCGCCAGCATCATGCTCAGACAACTTTCAGCAAAATCGGCAATGCCAACCGGACAGGCCCAGGAGATCAAAGAAAGAATTGTAGATTCGATGAAGCAAATGCAATATCGATTTGACAAGGTTCAGAATGCTGCCGGAGAGCGTAAGTTATCCAATGACTTAAAAGTGGCCGGTGTCAGCTATCTTGGTGAAGACTGGGAGACAAAGAAGAAGAGAATTAGAAACGAGTCTCAATACGGTAAATACGAAAACTGGGAACTATGCTCTGTGATTGCCAAAACTGGTGACGATCTTGCACAAGAGGCCTTTGCCTGCCAGCTTATCCAAACCATGGCAGATATTTGGTACAAAGATAATGTCAAGGTGTGGGTCAAGAGAATGAAAATTTTGGTAACGTCGTCTAACACCGGTATCGTTGAAACCATAACGAATGCTCTATCTGTCCATTCCATCAAAAAATCGCTTACTGAATATATCAATACGAGAAACGAAAACCCAACTGGGGAGGTTGCAAGCCTTAAGGAGCATTTTCTCCGCTTGTTTGGTGACGAAAATTCCTCCCGTTATCAAATGGCTCAGGAGAATTTTTGTGTTTCTTTAGCAGCCTACTCCGTCATTTGTTACGTTCTTCAAATTAAGGATAGACATAACGGTAATATCATGCTTGACTCTGAAGGTCACATCATTCATATAGACTTTGGTTTCTTGCTTTCCAATTCTCCTGGAGCCTTCAAGTTTGAATCGGCCCCATTCAAGCTAACTCAGGAATACGTCGACCTATTGGGCGGCATTGATTCCCATTACTTCAAGCGCTTCAAAGAGTTGACGAAAAGTGCTTTCAAGTCTATCCGTCGTCATGCAAATAGTTTAATAAGCATCGTCGAGTTAATGCAGACGGACTCACAATTACCTTGCTTTAAAGCTGGTGAAAACACATCAGTTCAATTGCAGCAAAGGCTTCAGTTACACCTCACTGATGAAGAGGTTGACACATTCACTGAGGATTTCTTGATTAATAAAAGTTTGAACAGTGTGTACACTCGTCTCTACGATCAGTTCCAGCTACTTACCCAAGGAATATATATGTAAATACTCATCCAACATTTCTTAGCGATTTGCTACTCATTTTAATTCTACATTAAATAATAAAATGAATAAAATAGAATCTATGCTTGAAGTAGGTGATCTAAAGGTTTGTATGTCCAAGTGAATATTATAATTGTCCACATAATAGCTTTCATCCTCTACACTGAAAATGATTATTCGATTTATCGACGTACGTACGTACATATGCAGTTCAGCAGAGCCGGAGGCTGAAACAGGAACCATTAGGGTTATGAATTCTTGTCACCCCTGTACGAACTCTGACTTGATTGTTATTTAGTGACTCTTCTGAAGACCCTTCACAGTGGCTTGAATCCAACGAATTTTTGGAATCTGTGTGAATGCTATGGACCTGTGCATATGAAGATGGAGAGAGAAGTAAGTATATAAAGCTTTCAGCAGACCACTCATACCATACGCAACCATTATCACACTCCCTCTTCATAAATACACTCAGCTCCTGTTCATCAGTCAAATGTATTGGCTGTTCGAGAGGAAAAAAGCATGGTAGCCAAGAAACCAGATTATGTGGTGTCGGTCCACTTCCAGTTGGACAAGTGGATATTATTATGTCATTGTACAACACGGCTGTAAAATATCCCAATAGACCATGGATTGTACCCTTTCTGTGGCATTTCAGAATAACATGAGACTGCCTTTTATTCTGTTTGTTGCGGTTCGGCATGACTAAACGAGTTGTTTGCTTTTTCACACCTGATGTAAAAGTCCACACCTTGGAATAGTCAGTAGACAAAATATCATAGTCGTCCGTCAATGGAATGTACATTTTATCAAATTTTGCAGGATCTTCCATCTTGCGAATCTTTCTATAAATGGAAGGAGAGATTGCTGGTGCAACATACGAGGAGAACTCAGAGGGAATGAAAATACAATTTTGGGGGTCGCAGTATTTAGAAATTGAGTCTAGGCACTCCGGTGCAAGCTCGTTGCACCCAAAGCTCCCCAGCATTTCACTGATCACCAGATGAAATCCAGATTCCTCTTCCGATAATGGCACCCAGAATCGAGCATCGGCATTGTAAATTCTCACTTTATTGCTAAAATGGTCCTTGTTCCTCTGGAAAAGATATAACATCGCGTTTGTGTTCTTTTCTATTGCTATGATTTGAATGGTGTCAAGATTGAGTTTCAATACTTTGAATGCGTTGAATAGTCTTTCTATAAGTGGTCCTCTACCTGGACCAACTATTACAACTTTCAATTGCTCGCTCTGTCGCTGGGCTGTTTGCTCAGTGTTTGAAGAATGATCCAATTTGATAGCAGAGGTGCCAAAAGCGGCATTGCCATATGCTGTTGCTGCCTTCACATGGAGAAATCGTTTTTCCTTCGTAAGGTCTATTAATGCAGCAATTATTGCACGCTCATAGCAATCATACTTGGCCTTATCTTGCTCAAACACTTTATAGGTATAATTGCTTAGATTTGTGGTGAGAGGCTGCAAGGGGGATTGAATCATTTTGGGCGAGTCAATCTGTTCTTCGCTCAAACCTGAACGCAAAAGGTTATTGAGAGTAAAATTTTCTAGTGGAAGAAGTTGGTTATTTTTGGGGCTAACGCTGACAAGATAACGCAAATACTCCAGATATGCGGGATCTCCTAATGACACTTTTTTACCATCAACCTTTATATAAAAACTTCTGGAATTGGAATCTGAGGTGTCTCCAGATGATGATGAGATTGGAGATCTGCGTAGCTTGTCAGAAATATCATTTTCTTTATCCACACCATGGAGGAGTAATATGGGTGGGTGTAATATCTTATGCTGTATGAATTTCCATATGATCAACTGATTGAATTTATTTAAGACCGGATAGTTCTTGAAATTGGGAATGAATCGGGAGCTGGACAAGAGATAAAACTTGACGGGCTCTAACAACCACCTGTTGACGACGGTGTCAGGAATGCTATTTTGTGGTGATCCCAAGGACACAGAAAGATTATCTTTATAGTTGCACTGTATGCGAATAGTGTTCCACACATCCCAAGTGGATAATGGATCTATCAATGGCAATGGTGCCTTGGTAACAGGATCGGTACGTAGCTCCTCACAAATAGGCAACGAAATGGAAAATTGTATTGCCGGAAACTGAGAGAGAATCTGGTTCAAGTTGTCTGTGTAGATTTGTAAGTCATTGAGATGTTTTGGAGGAGCAATCAACACGGTATTTATTCCGATAAAGCTGCAGTATCTGACCTCGTTCATTACCACTTGAAGGGAGAACTCGTTGATCAAGCGGTCCTTGTTATCAAGTTCGATCCAGGAAGAGAGAAGACCAATTATTCTGGAAACATGAGGTCCTGCGAGCACATTCAATTCATTCACGCCAGGGAAAGGTACATTCAGTTTATCAAGGTCGTACTGTTGTGCACCTTGTTCATAGTCTTCCGTGAATGCTACAGTCGATGCACAAGAGCTCAATGGACAGTCGTTGCAGGACTCCGGAGCTTCCGGATCACTAGAATCGACGGCAAAGTCGGATTTTCGGAATTGCCTGAAGTATTGCTTGCAATTCTCCTTGTAACGAGCGTTGGTGATTGGCAACAGAACGCAATCATATCCAAGAGACAAAAAGTTATTCACCAAAGTCTGATCCGATTTGACAAGCGCACTTGTTAACGGTAACGGTTTTATCACGACCCTGACAGACGGAGTTTCCAGGGTTGAAAAGATGTCTGTATTTATGGAGGAGGTTTGGGCACTCTCAGAGGAAGAACTATATTTTCTGCTGTGAAAATGCTGTTGGGTTTTACCTTGCTGAATCATGTGAGGGAGCTTGACAGTGGCAGACAGAGCAGGGGCAAGATTTCCATAGAGAGACCACCTTTTCTAGTGGATGAAAGAAGAAGGACAGAAGCAGAAATAAGCTGGAAACTGGTGTATGGCAAAAAAAAATTGTGATTTGGGAAAATCAACGTAAATGATAAAAATAAAATCAGAATAAATTTGGATCCAAAGATGGCTGTGCAACGGATCGAGCAAACCAGGAATGGTCGGACGCTAAGCCAAGTGAAATATTTTGAGACAGGAAAAAGCAATGTGTAGAACCAAAGAAAACAGAGGTAGACAGATATTCTTTCCGAATCGATATACAGAGCAAGGGGCGATTTCCAAAAGGAGCCGCTTCTAGATCTGTAACCAGCTTTTACGGCAGTACTCGATATTACCATTTTGAAGTCGCAGCACAGGAAAAAGAAACGCATTTCAGAAGAATGAGGAGAAACAAAAGAAACGGGTCTACGGTGTTCCTTCTTTCTGCTGTCGTGTGGATCTTTTATGCCATGAACGGATCCCAATATTTTGCGTTATCTCCATCGAACTACTCATTAAGCTGAACCTTATGACAGTTTACCACCAAAATTACCGACATATGCATGTTTACCTCGGTACCACACATCATTCTAGGAAAATTTAGTTCGTCCACAGCTTTTAATGGCAATAAGCCCCTGCTCTCATTCCCATTAACGGCAAAGCAAAGGGCCCCTTATACGTAGGAACCCTACGTAAGCAACTTGCCGCTGAGGAGATGTCGGGCGAGCATATGAATTTTCTCGGCTAGCACATAGGCTCAGAACTTGCGTTGTTTCACTTTTCGGATTCCTTTGTCTACCAGGCATTAGACAGATTATGTGTTTTGTGTACAACAAGACTTACAATGGGATTAATGCATGTAACACACTTCCCCACCATGAGTTAAGTTTGCAGGATTCCCCCATGTTAGAATGCGACACGGGAAGCCTGCCTTTCCCTTTTTCCTCCAAAGCTCAATTGATATGCATTTCTTTTGCGCGATTCGCGTAACAAATTGTTCACTTGCTTCGACCCATCGAGAATCCCAATATAGCGTCTCTCAATTTTTTTTCTTCTCTTTTAGTACCTAGTTTCAACAATGCGGGTGTAGTTCGGCAACATATCGTGTGCCCAATAACTGCGGCTCTCTCAGCACCATGGTTCTATCATATATGAAAGCCATCTGTTGGGTGCCTAGACTGATGCACCCAGACACTGCCGGAAGCCTGTCCCCGGTGCCGGATGGTGTTCTGCGTTGTTTCGTGCGTTCGAGAGCAAAAAGCAGCTCACTAGCAATTTTTTTTTTCTTTTTTTGCGAGGCGGTGTGGTGTCCACAAGCACGCCCAGCAAGCTGCTCGTTCCTTTTGCGCATGCCCGCTCCCTCCCCCTGGCCAGCGAACGATTGCCGCTCACCCAGAATCACCGAGTACGCTAATAAACACAAATACGAGCTGCCAACAATGCATTCATCATTGTACCTGGGAGGTGTTGTTTACCTACTAGTGCATTAGGTGTCTGTTAGGCCATATTTAGGGACACCAGAGCCGCCTGCCGGCGCCAGTCACCGGTGCTCAAATCCTCGGAATGCTGTCGGCATCCCGCAGGGGCGGGCTGTGTTCAAGTGATCATCGACGCGTCGCCGAACGGCGATTACTTTTGGCCAGCATATATTATTTTATTTTATTTTTTTTTTCCGCTTCTATTACTCTGCGTTCCGGCACTGCCCGGATCAACTCAGTCTGTCAGAGGTGTTTTTTTTTACTTAAGCTGGACGCGCCTAACAAAGTAAGGGCTCGTATCTTGCTCATATTTCAGCCATTATATATAGAGCAGACATGGCTAGCGATGATCTTTTGGAACTGGACGGCCGGCCCAGGCCCAGAAAGTTGACACCTCAAGAAAGAGAAAGGATTTTTGCTCTCAGGGACAAGTACTACTATTCTCCACGATATTCCGACGACGAGTTCGAGTACCGGCATGTGGCTCTACCCAGAGAGCTTCTGAAGATCATACCTTCTGACTACTTCACGGAAAATGGGACGTTTAGAATTCTCACTGAGGACGAGTGGAGAAGCCAGCTAGGAATCACACAGAGTTTGGGCTGGGTCCACTATGGATGCCATGCACCGGAGCCTCATATTCTGTTGTTCAGGCGCCCAAAGCATAGGAGCCAATGAGCTAGTTAATCATAGAGAGATTTTATATAGTTAATACCCGCAGCAAAGACCTGTAGCGAGAGCGGCAATGGCTAGTGTACCACGGTGCAACATAGGGAGAGTTCTGCCGGAGAGAGGAAGGAGAGGAAGGAGAAGAAGACTGACATTATGTAGTCACGAGAGAGACCTGTACGCAATCATCAATGTGAAGCACGGTAGAGCAAACTGGTGATGCCGTGGTGTTTCCGCAGTGCTTGACGCCGGTTCTGCTGGAGTAGTGGTACTGATGCAGTGCAGCGTACTGCTGTTGCTGCTGTTGCTGCTAATGATGTGCTACCGGGCTTGGAACCATGCTCCCAGTCGGCTGGAGCTCATGCTTGCACCTGTGCTGCAATGCCGTGGTGTACCGAGCTGTCAAGGGAGCCAGGTTATAGCTCCTGCTCTCCAATCAACGCTACAATGGCATCTGGGTGCTGAAGGTCGGTGTTGGCACTGTAGTAAGCTTGGTCTGCTCACGCCTATTGGCGCCAGAACAGTGTCGAGTGCCGGCCCAGAAACCGAAATGATTCTTTACTGTCTTGCTAGCGTGCAGTACTGTACACATGTATTATATGTTCTCATCTCGCTGCTCTTCTCTCATCTCGCTGCTCTCCTGTCTTGCTGCCTTTCATTACTCTACACATGTATTATATGCTCTCTGCTCGTTTCTCTGCTCTCTGCTCTCTGCTCTCTGCTCATCGCTCATCTCTCATCTCTCATCTCCTCCTCTCTTCTCTCCTCTCGATCTTCCTACCAGTCTTGCTCTACGTCACGGCTGCTGACACAGCTCCCCACTTCTCTCCTGCTCACGACTCTTGTTCTAGTTCGTCTCCCTCTTCAACTTACTGCTTCGCATACTTTCCCACTTTCTCTTCTCTTCTCTCTTCTCTCTCCTCTCTTCTCTTCTCTTCTCTTCTCTTCCCTCTCTTCCCTCTCCTCTCCTCTCCTCTCCTCTTCCCTTTGCTCTACTTCTCTCCGCGACGCGACTTTGGTGCCTTGTCTTTCAAACTACTTTTCAGCCTTCATCTCCTGTTGACTATGGGCAAAGATCAGACCAAGCAGCTCTCGGCAGTTCTTGATGCTCTCTTGCAGCAACAGTCGACAGGCAAGGATCAAGACGCCACCTCTCTCGACGCACTTTTGGACAAGGTTCTTCCAGCCTACCTAAACCGGCCTGTCAACTCCGATGAAGTTCAAGTAATCCTCAAGATCTTCCAGGCCATCCGCTTGCTCCTGCTCCGGAGCCCGTCCTTGATCATCGAAAACAACTCGTACAAGCGCCTTCTCGGCTGCATCATGATCTTTTACGACTCAATCAAATACCCGCAGGAACTCTCCGACTCCGCCAACCTCACCTTAATTCAGATAATCAGCTCCGCCTTCTCTGGCGGAAAACTCCGCAATAACCGTTACTTGATCAGCATCCGTGACGTCCTCATGGATACCCTGCAGGCAAATCTCTCCCGGATATTGAAGTCCATCACAGAAACTCACCATGAGGTGACCGTGTCTTCTGACGACATTATGTCTTCCTGCCTCCATCGACTATCGCAGCTCGGAGTGTCCGTCCGGATCGTCCAGGTGCTCTTGGATCACTCTCTACGCAACATCTTTATGATACACCTTCAGTATTCCCTCTTGGTCGATAACCTCATTGACCGACTCTGGTTCTGCATCGACAAATCCGTCGCCAACTTAGATTTCGCCAACTCAGTCGTCGTCGCCAGCTTCGATCACATCTATGCAATTCTTCTGCAGTCCACTGTCAACTACTTCTATAACGATGATGACCTCCAGCTGACTCATCTCAATCAGTCCCTCTATCACTGCCGCAAGCTACTACAATGGTCTTTGCTATCCAAATTCCCCTCCCTTCAGTTTGTTCTCGCAAACTCTCTCATTAAGCTACTAATACGCTGCTCCCAGATGCACACAATGACAACTTTCTGGAAAATAACAAAGCTCCGCTTTCCGAACACACCTCAGATGCAGGACTATGCAAGAGAGAACTACACCAGCGACCTCTTCATAGTAATTCAACTAATGTTGGTCTTGAACTACGCCGACTCGGACATCAGAGCTCACCTATCGGATGAGCATCAGATTCTTGACACTGTCGCTATGGCTACTTTGCCCTTCTCGAGCTCAAAGTTGAACTTGGCACGATCTCGACTTTTCAAGCAGCTTTCCTTGTATTCACCAAATCCCGATATCCAGTACATCATGAATGTCACTTCAAATGATTTTACGGACCCATCTGCTCTTCAGAGATTCCTTGATCAAAAAAATCCAGACTCTATCCATGATCGGCTTTCTACCTGGGTTTCTAAGCTAAAAGATACCCTAAAATCTGATCCACTTTCCATTTTGGGCTCTTCCATTGCGCAAATAAATCTTGTAAATAGTTTAGGAAGATGTGCCTGTTTGCAGAGTGGACACTATAGCTTTAAGCTTAATTGCTGTCTTTGCTGCGATTACTCTCCTTCGATCACCGCATATGCTAATAAATGTATTCTGCCTGATAGACCCGAGAGATCTGATCAAGCCTTGTCATGCTACCAACTACTAGTGGATAATTTTGTTGCCAAAAAGGAGGTGCTCAAAGATCCTCCACTTGTTCTAAGTGTTTTACTATCGTTGAAACGCTTCTTTTGCTCCTATGCACCTCCTTCTTTATTTTCCGACGAAAAGCTTTGGCATTTTCTCGAAGAGTGCTTTTCCAGTTCCATTCGGGAGATTAGAATGGCTACCGTAAAGCTTTTTCCCCTGTTCATTATATCATCAAACGATAAGGTTTATGACTCGAATTTTGACAAAATTCTTAAGCTCCTCAATTCTTGGACTCCTTCGAAACAAACTTCCTATCTATTTGAAGGAGTTATAACGGCTCTCGGTGAGCTTTTAATTGTCGAAAGACTGGAGGCACGTCAATACGTTGTATTAAACTCCTTACTGTTGTTCATGGGAGATAGTGATGAATTTCGATCTAATCTAGCCCTGCATGAGTTAAGGATAGTGGCTTCCAGCAAGTGCATTACTCCTTGGAAGGTAGTAGAACCTTTTATTCCTCTTATCAGTTGTGACTTGATCCAAAGGCGGATTCAAAGTCCTGGTCTGCTCACAAATTTCTGTGAGTGTATTAAAATGGATCCCATGGTGTTCTTAAACAGGACACAAGAGTTCACTGTTCCCAGATTAATTCAGTCATACAGTACTGACCATATTGGATTCATTGCCAACCAGTTGAATGTGTCCCGAATTTCTCTTTTTGAGCACAATTTAGTCAAAAGTCTTGCAATCTTGTTGACGTCTGATGAGCATATTTCCCCATCTAAAATTATGAAAATTCTAACCATTTTTAACCCTCAGTATAGAAGAGCCAAATTATCTTCTCTCATAAGTGAACTCAATCTACTAGACTTGATATGGGAACTTCTTTCACTGTACAACTGTACCGAGGATGTCAAAAAAAGAATTCGTAGGGCCATTCTTTTTGTATGCTCATCCAGGCACAAGTCATCCGTTGATTTTCAGACAAAAGAGGAGGAATCTAAATTTTTGGATGATGAAATGAACATCATGGTATTGGGTATTGCCCAATCATTTTCGGCCGTTATTCATGATCACAGGGGAAGCCGACCATTCATAGTGAAGGTTCAGTCCATTAGGGCAATACGATGTCTTACTTTATTAAGCAAAAGCTTCGAGACATGTCTTTCACAAATTATGACTTGCTTGCAGATGCCGCTCGAATCTGCTGAATTGCGACAAGAAAGTTTAAAGTGTTTGAGTGCTATTGTCTCCAATCTGGAATTTCCAAAGCTTTCTATCATAGTAGATCTTGTGATTTCCTTCCTTCTGCAGAAGTATTCCAGCTTTGACTTAAATTCAAAAATAATTGCCAAGAGCATACTGGTCGATATTTTTAATAAGGATCCGGCTGCCATGAAGGAACACCCCTCATATGCTTACTCCCTTGCTTCCTCAAACACGGACCTTGCCAAACTTGTAACCAGAGAGGTAAGGACTCCGAGTATTCTTCTTGAGTTCAGCAGAAGGTTGCAGGCGGATAATAAATGGGTTTTATCGCAGGTATTAGATGACATGATCACCTTCTTTTCAATCAGACAGGTGGAGCTGCAGAAAACGTACATTACAAATCCACGTTTCTCTATGCTTTTTTCAGCTTTAATTTCAAACCTTATGAAGGCTTCCAACAAAGTATCGTTTTCTTCAATAGATATCACCACAAAATGTTCCAAGGTGCTTTCACTATTGGGAGCTCTGGATCTCTCAAGATTTGACACCTTTTTTCATAAACGTTCAAAAAGAATTATTCTTGTTTCAAATCTGGCAAGCGATAAAGAGGCCGCAGAATTCTCTGTTCACTTCCTCAACGACATCTTAGTCAAATGTTTTGTTGCGTCCACTGATCCACAAAAGCAGTTATTTTTGGCATATGCTATGCAGGAACTGCTAAAGACGTTGGATCTTACCCCTAAAAAGGTGTCATCAGAAAATACACCTGAGCATTTGATTTGGTCGAAACTCAGTAATCTTTCCCAAACTGTCCTGAGGCCTCTACTATTCTCTAGGTATATCAAGAATTCCAACGGCCATCCGGATCTAGTTTATCCGTCTTACAGAAAAACAAAAAAGTACTCCAATTGGATATCCGATTTAACCGAAGATCTACTATATAGGGCAACTCTCATCAGAAGAATTCCAAAATCGGCCAGATCTATCTTCACGCATTGTTCTGTCATCATAAAAGATCAGGATTTGGTAATTCCCGAATTTTTGTTGCCATATGTTTGCGTTATGTTAATTGTATATGGAGACGCAAATGTAATAGCAGACATTGAAATCGAAATAAATGACATATTAAAGCAGAACCTGCAGATGGAAACAAATGACACCATTGTGGATAGCTTGAAGTCTTGTTATAGAGCTGTATTCTCGATAATTGACTATTTTCGAGAATGGGTTTCTGAAAGAAAGAAGGATAAGAAGTACTCGCATTCATCATCGGTCGAAGAGCGTAAGCGTGTTGAGAGATTTCTTGCCGGTCTTCCCACAGAGCTTTTGGCTAAGAGAACTGCCCAATGTAATTCCTATGAAAGAGCAATTTTCAACCTCGAGCAAAGTTACCTTACCAAGAAATTGGATAAGGATGAATTTTTTGTCACTATTCGACACATGTATGCAGAGATAGATGATTACGATGCTCTTCAAGGTGTGCTAAAGAAATTCTCAACGGACAGTTTGAATGACAAGTTGTTACAGTTCCAGTATAGTGAAGATTGGCAAGTAACCAATGAGTCTCTATCAGCAATTGCAGAAAAGGACTACCAAGAAAATAAAGAAAACTCTTTTGAAGGAGTCACCGCTTTGCTAAGGTCATTAGAAGACCATTGTGAATACGAAAAGATTATCCTAGAGTTGCAGAAATTTGAGGGTTTGAATTCTGATAAATCAATCAATCTCGACAAGGAATGGTGTTTAAGTGGGCTACAAGCCTCTGTGTACACCGGTAAGATTGAGAACCTAAAGTGCTGGGTTCAACATGCACAGAACTTCAACTCCATTAACTCCTCTGGCTCTGAACTCTCGATATACTATGAATTTGCCCAAAGTTTAATCGATTTAAAAGACAACGACATAGCAGATTGTTTGAAGCATATAGATCAGGCCACTAAATCGGTTGGATTGGCTTTATCATCCTCACAAGGGATTTCCTATACCAAAGTTTCAAACTATCTTGTTTTGTTGCACTGCCTCTATGACTTTAAATTGTTGGCCGAGGTAACACCAACTCAAAAGCTTGATACATGTCTAAACTTACTCGAGTTGCGACTTTCTAATACTACAAATGATTTCAAAACCCGATGGAAAATACACTCAATACGAAAATCAATTGAGAATTTGCATCCGGTTCTTGAAATACGCCGGCAACTTGGTGATACTCTAGTGGAGAGTTCACATATATTGCGTGAAGCTGGCAGATTGGACTTAGCTACTAAAAGTATCACGGAGGCTTTATCTCTAGGCACTACCTCAGATTCGAGAGTTAACCTTGAGTTTGCGAAGTTGCTTTGGTCTCAAGGTGACCACCGTCAGGCATTGAAAACGTTGAAGAACCTAATTGATGGAAACAGTGAAAGTCGCAAGTCGCCTGAGATTCAGCTCACATATACAAACTGGTTGGAAGCATCTGCAAATGGAAGTTCGGATGAGATTGTTAGGGGCTATGAGTTGGCTGCAATGGCAAAAAACCTGGAAGATTGCGGTAAAGCTCAATATTTCTTGGGCCGCTATTATAATAAATTACTAGATGCCCAAGCGATTGATACGCCAGGCTTAAAAAAGAGTGAACAGGACTTCTATGGCGATTTGGAATATAATGTTATCAAGGCTTACATGAGATCTGCTTCTTTTTCTAATGAATACATATCAGAGGTGCTACCAAAGTCTGTCACGATCTGGTTGGATTACTCTTACAAATACAGGAACCCTAAAAGTCTTCTTGGTTATTCCAGTGAAATTGTTCTGGCAAGGAGAAAAGATAACTATTCCAGTATCCTCAAGTTCATTAAGGCTTGCTCTAATGGAGAGATCGACACTTACAAATGGTACATAGTTCTTTCCCAACTTATTTCACGGATGGTTCATGGAGACCCTGAGACGGAAGCCTTAATTCTCTCTATAATAACAGAGTTGGCTAGAAGTTATCCAGAAGTGATTCTCTATTCTGTATATGCACAAGTACAGTCTAACTCTGCGGAGAGAAGAAGCCGAGGTAAAAAGATATGTGAAAAGCTTCAAAATGATTCGAATGCATCGCTGGCTGAGAAGGTGTTTTCTGCATTCCAATTATTGGATGCGCTTAAAGGTGTCTGCCAGTGCATATTGCCAAAATCCACAAGGGGCAAAATTCGTCTTTATGACGATCTCAAATTCTCCTATCCTAAGGATGAAAGTTGTGATGCATTAGCATTACCCATTCGTGTTAATCTGGAACGACTACATTCCCCTGTTCTCAATGGTCGGCGGTCATTATCAATTCATCATGTGGATGGATTCATCACCTTCTCCAAGTTCGATCATAAAGTTTCAATTTTGAACTCTATGCAGAGACCCAGGAAGCTCTACATTTACGGAAATGACAAGAGGAAATATAGCATTTTGTGCAAGCCGAACGATGATTTGCGGAAGGATGCGAAGATGATGGAGTTTGCTACCGTTATGGACCGTTTGCTAAAGAACGATTTTGAGTCTGAGAAACGTAGTCTGTCGATTCTCTCCTATGCCGTGGTGCCATTAAATGAAAGTATGGGCGTCATCGAGATGGTCGATAATGTAAGAACAATCAGGGATATCATGCTTAATTATCTTCAATGGCAGGGAATTAGATTTGATTTTTCAAAAGTTCGCAGTCTTTTAGGTGATACTTCTATGTCATTAGAACGAAAGCTTGCTAACTATCTGCGGCTCAAGGAAATTTACTGTCCGGTTCTTCAAATTTGGTTTACGGATAAGTTTCCAAATCCTGTGAATTGGTATGAATGCCGCAATAATTATATCAGATCATGTGCGGTAATGTCCATTGTTGGATACCTTGTGGGAATGGGCGATCGTCATGGGGACAACATATTGTTAAGTGAAATCACCGGACAAGTTCTTCATGTTGATTTTGATTGTCTATTCGACAAGGGAAAGAAACTTCAAGTTCCAGAAAGGGTTCCCTTCAGGTTAACCCAGAATATGGTAGCCGCAATGGGTGTCAATGGATATGAGGGTACATTTAGGCGAACCTGTGAAGTCACAATGAAGTTGATCAGGCAAAATGAGAATATCTTGATGAATGTATTAGAAACTTTCTTGTATGATCCAATCCTTGATTGGAAAAAGTCATCCAAAAAAAGGAAGTCCTTGGAAGACAATCCAGGAAACGGCCATGGACTGCAACCTCAAGCAGCGATGGATACTATTCGACGGAAAGTCAAGGGGGTCCTGGATGCTAGAGACTTAGATACCGGAGCTAAGGACAGTGGTGGCCTTTCAGTTTCTGTCAGTGCGCAAGTTGACGCCGTTATCCAGCAGGCAACGTCAGACGAAAACTTAGCTCAGATGTACGTAGGCTGGATGGCATTTTTATAGAGTACGAAAAACTTAATTGATTTAATATACAGTAGAGTATTAAAAGCACAATGGCTGTCGACCGACAGCCATGTTTAATCACTCAAATCTTCATCTGAGATATCGTCATCATCTTCATCTGCGTCATCATCTTCAAAATCGCTTTCACTCTCCTCATCGGAGTAGTCATCTTCTGAGCTGACCGGCTCATCTTCGGGGTCTGTATCGGATGGAGTAAACTCTGGTGACTCGTTAGCACTCTCTTCACTTTCATCAGAGGAGTCATCACCTCCCGTCAAGAAAGACCATCCCCCATCAACGAAAAATTGATAAGGATCAGCTTGAATTGTCTTCATGATGGTTGGCCAATTCAAGTTAACAGCACCCTCACTGTAAGGGATGTCGACATCTGTTAGCCATGCCTTGACATCTTCAAGGGATTCAATAGGAATTGTAGAAATGTGCGCCACTGTCTTACTGAAATCTTTGAAGACAAACACCAGGTCGAAATTCTTCAATCCAAATTGAACTCTTTCCAAATGGGCTATTTCGACTTCTTCCAAGGTGATGACCATAAATGGAAGATCCACCAATTGAACAAGGCAGTCCCTGGTTGGAATACACAAAACAGCGGATCTTGATGGAACACCTTGAAATCCCAATTCTCTGAAAGGTATGTCGAGATCGATCAAGCCGTGAGAAGCGTCTGCAATCTGCTCGGAAAACTGTTTGAATTCTTTATCTAATGCAGCCCTTCTCCTTCTTTCTTCTTGCTCCTGTTCTAATTCATCCTCATCTCCATATCTGTATCTCCTCTTTCTGTTACCTGTTTCATCAATGCTCATGTCAGATGCTTCTCTGTAAATTTGAACATCGTATGTCTTCTTCTTTCCAATCATAATAGGTGTCTTCAAATGCGCATGTATGATAACAAGCAATTCACCCTTACAAGACTGAAAGAATAAGTGTTTGATATTGGAGAAAAGGACATCCACTCTGTGATCTCCTCTGCCGATAGACTGGTATCTGATACCATTCTGGTGAATGAACACGGTTCCTGGGAATCTCTTGGAATCAGGGGTTGGTCGAAGAAAGACGTTGTCCAATCTCCTTGGTCTGCTGGTCTCGATTAACGATGCCTGTGTAACAACATCTGCCATCTCCTTCTTCTCAGCTTCACGCTTGACAGCATCCTTTTTCATTTCAGTAATTTTCTTTAGCACCTCTGTCATTCTAATGCCATCCTTAGATCTAAAAGTCATACTTCTTATGAAGTTCTTGTCATCACCAAGTTCATAAGGTAGTTCCTCCCTACGAGAAGAGCCAGTAAGGCCAGGAGAATTGAAGTTCAATCTGAGATATGTGTACTCACCTTCCTCTGTCTTCGAACCGTTTTTGTAAGCATTGATATGGAAAGGAACTGGACGTCCACCAATAGGCAAGATAATGGTTTGATTCTTCGAATCGATATGGATCTTCAGATCACGAACATTATGAGGGATCTGAGATTCTCTGACATAGGACTCATACTTCTTGAAGACGATCTTCTTCTCACTGCCATCTTTAGCATCCTCTGGCTTGAATCTCTCCAAGCCCTCCTTTTGTCTTCTAGCATGTAATTCACTCTGGATCTCTCTCTGGATCTGGAGCTGGTCTTCTTCAGATTGTTTTTGCTCAGCTCTCATCTTGGCCTTAAGAACTCTAGTGTTTGTACCACTCTTGATCTTGGCATCCGAGCTTTTCTTGTTCTCGCTCTTCACCTTGATACCATCCTCAATTTTTGGCTTGATATCCTTCTTCTTGTCTTCTGTTTCCTCATCCTCAAAATAAAATGCGACGTCCTTTCTCAACCTTGGTGATGTCGTTAGAATGATTGGTTCGGCACCAGTGACTCTGACGGTATCACCGATCATTAGTCCATAATTGCCTAGTTTGTCATCATGCAAGTCACTGAAACCAACGACAAGATTAAAAACGGAGTCTTCGTTGATCTTTCTAGAGTTCTTTGCGTTGATAACACCGTTGGAGTCACGGAAGTCAATACCGATCAACGAGCCCATGTTTTTCATGAAATGAGACTCAAGGTCTGGTCTCTCAGCCTTAACATAGTCGATAGTTTTGGTGTAGAGCTCGCTTGCAACAGCGCCATCACGCAACATCTCAAACGCCTTGTCTTGAACTTTCAATAAGAAATCATAGTTCTTCTCCATCTCTTTGGAAGGGCCGATCAAAAATGTCCGGGTAACATTGGAGCAGTAGCTCATGTACCGCAAACCAAGCGAAGACATTATGATAGCGCCACCCAACTTTTCGTTGTTGGACTCAACAGAGAACTTCAGCTGGTACTTACCACCGCTCTGAACAATAGGCTTGTAACACCAGTCTAGATTGTTTAGCTGAAAGTTTGAGCCCAATTTTCTCATTGAACGGTCGGTTTCCATTCTCTTGAAGAACTTGGCGTCATCGATCTTGTTCTCGATCTTGTCGACCAACTGCGAGTTCGACACGTTAGAGTCCTCGTCGATGATCTTGCTCATCTCATCGGTGAAGTACGTCATCAGGTTGGTCGAGGCCCTGGAAGCAATTCGGAGGTTTCTTTGCTCCTCCTCGTCCTTCAATTCCAAAGTTCTGGAAACGCCCAAGCTGGCGTCCACCAACTCGAAGTTCTGCTTCTCCTTTTCCCAGATCGGGTTCCACTCATTCATGAACTTGCCCTCGTACTTATCTTTGGGCAAGATGCCAATCTTCTTGCCGCCTTTCTTCATCTCCTCGATGAACTCCGTGAACAACTTCTTGTTGTGCTCGGGATCCTTGGTTCTCCCTAGAATCGACAGACTGTAGCTGTTGCTGGCGGTGTTCTTCAATGGATGCAAGTACTTGGCCTTTCCGACGGATGTGACAAACACGATCCTCTTGGAGCTCACGAATATCCCTGTTGCTGGGAACTCGTAGCCCATCAACCACGTATGCAGCACCGTGGATTTCTGATATGGATTGGTGTCATCGCTGGATCCAACAAGGATGAGCAAGCCGTCAATGCCTCTGAAGATATCCCTATTTCCCAGGTTCTTCTGAAGAGTGTGCAAACGTCTCCTGAATGCAGTCTGTTCTATCTTAACCTCCGACATTTCTGGGTAATGGAAGCAAGTACACTACTACAGTAAAAGAATAAAGTGAAAATTTGCCGACGCGTTCAAGAGTGTGGTGCGGTGCGGTGCACTTGCGCGTGCGCGGTGGAAACTGGTGTAGCATTGGTTTAGGCTGAAAGAAGACTTAAAGGAAAGCAGACGATCTTGGTTGCAAGGTACACAGTGGTAGACGGCAGGATTTTTGTTGTAGATGATGTTAGTATAGAAGATGCATAATTATAGGCGGCACGGAGGCTGTCTAGGCAGAACCAAGGGCCTGGCGCAAGAAGTAGAGCTGGCGCTTAAGGCAGCCTATTATTTAATGGACTGCGGCACGGCGCATGGTGCATTCATTGCGCACCAGGGAGAGCGCACCAGGTAGAGTTGTCCCGCGCGACGGTGGAGTCCACCGGGCTGGCAGCAGAGTAGACCAGAACCTGGAAACGGGGCCAGGAAACCGCTCCTGTTGCTGCACCTGCGACCACAACCATTCATGTTTCTGTTGCTGGTATCTGTATTCATGTGTTTGTGGCACGGCTCCAGCTGCTTCCCTCTTTTTCTTCCCCTTCTCTTCCCCCTTCTCTTCCTCTTCCTCTTCCTCTTCTTCTTCACATAATTACACCGCATCTCTCCACGACTCCGCGATAAGCGCCGGTGCCAGACAGAATGTTGCACTCAAAGCACCAAGCAAGCCTCCGTCCCAGCTCTCAAAGCTGCTACTATTGCCAACCAAAAAGTATGGTAGCATGTTTTCGAAGTCTTCGGCAACGCTGTACCTTCCTAACGTCGCCTCCGCCGTCTTGTGCTCCGTTGTCTCCTGGCGTCGTCACCCTGAACAGACAACCCCCTGACAGTCGCGCCGATCGGCTCCAAGCGGTTGTGTGTCAAGTGAGCGAAGCTGCTAACAAAACTTAACTTGAGCAGAGAAAGTTAACGAGAATCGCCGACGTGAGCTTGGGCTTCTTTCAGGATCATTAATTAGTAACACGATGGGGGACGTGGGCGACACCTACGACTTTGAGTACGAATATCTCTTCAAGATTATTCTTGTTGGAGATGCCAGCGTCGGTAAAACGAACCTTTTGTCCAGATTCACCAGAGACGAATTCATTCCAAATAGTAAGGCCACCATTGGCGTGGAGTTCTCCACCAAGATGTTAGACATCGACGGCAAGAAGATCAAGGCTCAGATATGGGATACAGCTGGCCAGGAAAGATATCGGGCTTTTACCGGGGGTTACTACAGAGGTGCACTCGGTGCCGTGTTAGTCTACGATATCACAAAGTCCGATACGTACGAATCTGTATCCCAATGGTTGACGGAAGTGAAGGCTCACACAGATCCCAACATTGTCATCGCTTTGGTGGGAAACAAATTGGATTTGGACCACCTCAGACAGGTGCCCACCGAGGAGGCCAGCAGCTTTGCAAAAGAGCATAACTTGTTGTTCACAGAAACCTCTGCTCTACGGTCTGATAATGTCAACTTCACTTTCGAGCAGCTCATGCGCAACATCTGTGAGATGGTCACCAACCAGAACATCACCGATGGAAAGCCTGCCGATTCTCAGTTGAATGGTAAGACCATCACTTTGACTCCAGGTCCTGGAGATAAGAAGGTATCCAAGAGTTCTGATTGCTGCTGACGGGAGTAATATAGTTAGGAGTATTTATATTTTCTAGTGACAACACCCGGCTTTGAGAACAGGCAATAATTATATGAAATAGTGCCGCTGTAACCTGTCTTGTAGTGCCGTTGCTGTAGTACCAGCAACAAACTTAGCTGTTGCTCGCTGTCTTATGGAATCTACGCTGCCTTATGCAATCTCCTGCTGTTTAATGGATACAGAGATCGATCTCCTTAAAACTTCTCGCAGCTTTCACTCTTGCTGCCTCCTGTCTACGGATGCTCCACATTCCTGCCTACATCCATCTAAAATATTACTATTACAATTCCACGTATCGTATAACTGCTCCTTGCTTTCTGCACCCTGTCAAAGCTGCTTAACCGTTTCATTCTCAGTCTACTTAACACTCCCCTCCTCAATGCTGCTTCTCATGATCTATTTAGCGGCAGCCAAATCATGGTAGTCTGCATCTTCATCCTCTTCCTCATCTGCAAAAGGACCCTCTGTGGCAGCTAATTTCTCGCTTACCTTGCTGTAATCAATTACTCTGCCACGTGTTCTGCGGCCATTGTTTATGATATTGGACGTATCAATATCTTGTAGATCATCCTCTTCATCATCTTCAATAATGAGCTTGTCGTCGTCCAAGTTCTT
The DNA here is from genome assembly GCA_030565225.1 of Allodekkera sacchari. NCBI lineage: Eukaryota > Fungi > Ascomycota > Pichiomycetes > Pichiales > Pichiaceae > Allodekkera > Allodekkera sacchari. The sequence goes on from JAJMBG010000007.1 coordinate 139,935, forward strand.
GGCCTCTTCATCCGAAGAGGATGCTTCATCTGGAGGAGGCTCATCATACTTTCTGCGAGCATGCTTCCTCTTCTTTTTGTGATGCTTCTGTGTGTCCGCCTCTTCTGGCTTCTTCTCTGCTTCTGCTGTCTTTGTTTCTGTCTTCTCTTCCTCCTGACTCTTTGCTTCCGACTTTTCCTCTTCCTCCAACTTTCTCTTAACACCTCCTGACTTGGTGCTCACAGCATTGGTTGTCTTTTCTGGTGTCTTGGCCTTTAAGTCTTCAGTCTTGATTTGGTCACTCATAGTCACACTTGACTGCTTTGTGGAAGAAAGCAAGTGAACACTCAAAACAGCAATTTCTGTTTCGACCCTCGGTCCATGACACAACTTCGTCATAATGTGACAAGTTATTAGCTGTCATCCTAATAGTTTAACAGTATTTGTTTCCCACACTGCAATCCCTGGAAATGTTTCGATAACTTGAGCTCAGGTCAAGAATATACCTTTTATCAGTTGTGTAAATTAGAAACTTCCAAAACCCCCTGACCTTGCACAGATGGTTTGAGTTGTACAATATTTAGAAATTTTTACTATTGCTAAGCAGACTGCACGTATAAAAGCTTCCGAGAATCCTGTCGGAAAAAATCTGGACAGCTAACGATGCAAGTAACAAAAAGACGGTGATAGATAGAAGCACACCAGAATATAAAGATCACTGATCTCAAAATACGCTTTTTCAAATGGTTTTTCTGACGCACTATTTTGCGTTCTCTTGTAGTAGTATATTACTCGGACAGATCTGGCAAGTAATCGCATGCCACGAGATGTAAGGCATTCTATCTAATTTGCGGAACAGAACAGCCTTCGACCGCAAATAAGTGTATTTGTGTTCTGAATCGAGGTAACCTTGATTCTCACCGACTACGCAGGGTCACCAAAAGACAACAGAGTAGGTCCAAAAAAAAAGAGTCTTCGAAAGCATACATCTATCTCACAGTTCGGAGCAGTAGAAATCAATCAACCAAAGGCCGGCCGTTCTGGTGCAGATACCTACATCGTCGGACATTACAATGCCACCTCATGATTACCAATCACTACTCTACTTGGTGCCTAAGGCCATGAAAGAAGTGCAAGGTAAAACTTCACAAGCAAAGAAGAGCGAGAAATTCTTAGCGCTACACTTCGGTGTAGCCAGGAACCGTCACTTCAAAGCGAGAAAAAATATGAGCGGAAAATCCTGAGTTGACGTTAAACTGTCAAGGAATGTAACTGATAGGGAATGTACTTGCCTATGAGCCAATTTTCGTGGCCAGTTCCTCAGAGCTAAGCCAAATCATACTTTCCTCCAACCTTTTCCTAATCTGAGTGCTTCGTCCTACATCTTTTGCCGTTCTTTATTATTGTCTACGTTGCTGTATACTGGCTTTGACTTGTTTTTATTCTTTGTCCTATGTCCGACTTTTTTTCTCTCGCCTGTTTCTCTTTTACTCAAAGTGGTGTGGTTTTCTCAGCGCGTGATACATGGGCAGTGATTAGATGGATGAAAAGAGACGCCAAATCGAGCAGTAACTGTAGTTGAACAGTGTTTTAAAAACAATTCAGCAATCGTGATACCAACACCCAGTTCTACATAGCCAGATAAACAAGGCCCTGGGAGTTTGCTGAGCTAATTTAGATCTGCCGGCGAAATTCCCCAGAAGTATTATTAACCCACAGTCGGCGCATCCGATCACTCTCGCCCCACACAGAGAAGGAAAAATTAAGGATCACAATTTTTATGGGAGATCTCCAAGCCGATCAAAGATCGATTTTTCACTATTGTTGTAGATCCTTCTTTTGGATATATGCAGTACCAATGGAAGTCCTACCATATTCAGATACATTACTGGATCTTTTAAAGGATCCAGACCTCAATAAGGAAAAAGAGAAGGCACAGCATCTTGTGTCGTTCATCGAAGAGATCAAAGACAACAAACTCAAGTCTTGGTGCATCGAAGCATTCGAAATTTTGCGAGACTTAGAAAAGATCGAGGTGAAAATAAATAACTGGGAATTCCAGACGTTGGACTTTAACATATCTATCGAGTCCTCGAGTCTCAGTGAAGAGGCCATCAAGAGAAGACAGTTTAACTTGCAGCTTGCCAAAAGAGTTGCCAACCATTGCGTGTCTTTGCACAAGATATTGAACGAGCTAAGCATAGAGATAGATGAATTGACCAGCTTTTCTAAGAAATTGAGTCCTGTCCAGAGGATCAGCGATCCTGGAACCATTCTGACGGAACTAAACCTCCGTGTCATCAAACTACAGAACCAGATGGCCGACCAGATATCCATTCATTATTCCCGTGCTAGATTGGTCAACATTGGAATAAGCTTGGAAGACTTGGTGCACAAAAACAGTAAGAACCTAGGCGAAGTCACGAGGCAGTCACAACTAAATGAAGAAACGGTCATCAACTACAAGAAATTTGTCAATAATCTTCTTCAGCAGCTTAATGACTGCGTCAGCTCTGGCGACACTATCAGCGCAATGGAATGTATAGATATCGTCAGTGACGTCGAGAAGATGTTTGAGGCAATGAAACTCAAGCAGGCTGAAGAGAACTCCAAGAAATGGCGTCTTGACGAAGAACGTGAACAGTCCAACGATCAGCCGCCGCAGAAGCAGCAGAAGAAGGCTGCAGCCGCAGTTCACGAACCAACAACCCCGGTTCCTGGTGAGAAAGTAGCGGAAGATGATGACACAGCCGAATCTACTGCCTCGCCGCCATCCACAGGTACAACCCTATATGGTGAAAAAGAATTCATACCAGTGAGTCAATCTTCACCAGACAAGCAGAAAGCCTCCGAAGATGATCTTTTTGAACCAGTGCCAGAAGAGCAGGACACAACAACAGATGATGCGGATTCAGCTGCCAACGATTCTCTCTCTGCAATAAAGATTAACAGGAGAAGAAAGAACAGAGATAACAAGGATGCTTTAATAAATGATCTACAGGACTCCACATTACATAGGGCCACAATCTCGGAGAAGATGCCTGAATTATTAAAGGCTTTCCAGAAGGCAGATGCAGCTAGGAAGCAGGTTAAGGCTGCTTTGGACCAGGGGGCATCGCTAATTCAAACAGAGGAGAGAGAGGAGAGAGAAAAGCAAGGGGGAGAACAAGCAACAAAAGGACAAGCAACAGATACTCAGGAAATTAAGTTGGAAGAAGAAGCAGATGCAGAAGCACAGAAAGCACAACAACAATCATTGTTCTCAAATTATGGACCTTCATTTTTACGTGCATTTTTCCAGCCCCAAATTAAGGAACCAATCATTATTAACGCCAAACAAGAAAAAATCGAAGAAAAAATAGCAGACAGCAAGTCTATGGTTAGGGTTCCAAACAGTCCAACAGTTGATGCCATGAGAAAGAAATACATGCGGATGCTACCAGAATCTCAGGTTCGCCAGAAGCTGCTCCAACTACAAAAGGATGAGCAAGTGAGAGATCTGAATCTCTCCACTGGTAAATTGACGTCGATTCAAATTGGAAGAGGCAGAGTTAAGGAAACGGTGAAGGAAATCGAACAGCAGCTACCAACCAACATCATACCGCCATCTCCACTAAGCTTAGCAAACGTTAAGGCCGCCAAAGGAATAGATCCGATCTCCCTTTCGGCTTCTTCGTCACCCAAACGTAAATTCGCTTCGCTATCACGCCCACCTTCTCCGAAGAAGACATCTTTTGAGATTCATGATATAGATACTTTAATTGAGTAGGTTTATAGTCATATTATTCGATGAGCGGTAGCAATAGTGTAGACATCGAACGAAAGGGCTACAACAAATGATTTCTACTGGCTATTTCAAAAAGCTTCTAGAAAAGATTATATACATGGAGACGTGGGAGAGGAGGAGATTATTGCGAGCAATCAGCTACACCAACTCACACCGTTTCGAAGCCAGGGTCTCTTAGGGCCTGCATGGCCCTGCTGATACTAGAGCCTGGGTTCAGAGACTTGGAGTCGTCCACCCTTAGAACGTTAGAGGTGATGACTCGAGGATCATTCTTCAGAGATCTCATGATTTCTCGTTGCACTGCACTGGATGAGTCGAAGAGCATTAAAAAGTGGGAACCTTGGAAATGACGCTCATTTGACTTCTTCATAATCTTTGGTAATGGTCTAGCACCTAGAGACACCACCTGTCTGACAACACCCTTGTTCTTTATGATCAATTTACCGATAGTTGTGGCAAGTCTAATATATGTGTTAGTAGACGATTGGAAAAAGCCGGCATTTGGCGGGAGAAAAGGGGGGGGGAAAAAACTCACTCTTTGGCCTCAGTATGGATTGCAGTTGGGTTTGATATACGGGAGATGGCAACTAGTTCGTAAAGCATTATGGAAAAACCGTTGCAATATGAATGGCAAGAGTTAAGAACCGTTTAGCCTAATTTGCTTAGACTTTTCATGGTGGAAAATTTTCTTGTGCATTTCGAGTCGCTAGACCAGCGCGGGTGCAGCAGGCTGTGCATGGAGAAAAGCATATGGCAACAAAAGTCAGAGAGATGGAGGTAGAAGAACGATGGAGGTAGAAGAACGGACCGCATGAGAAACAGCAAATTTCAGACACTGGAAAAAGAAGCCTGAATTAGAACAAAAATTTTGTATTTTGATGGGCTTCAAGTATCCATCCTGCTGTCATCGTCAGTATGCATAGCATAGCATAGCATAGCATAGCTGGGTCGCACGTTGGCCGGCGGCAAGTGTGTCCATGGGTTACGTAAGCGGCGCGAGCGCTCTTGATAACAGAACCTGCACAAAGTGTGTGCGGCAACAGCAGAGATTAAGTCGGTGGTTACGCTGCTGTATTTCCTAGTGACATTAAGCTAGAACAATGTTTCAATGGATGTTTGGCAAGAGGTTGACACCTCAAGAGCAGCTGAGGAAAAATCAGAGGCAGCTTGAGAGAACGCAAAGAGAATTGGACAGAGAGAAGATCAAGCTTCAGCAGCAAGAGAAGAAGCTCATTCAGGAGATCAAGAAGTCAGCCAAAGCAAACCAAATGAAGACGGTGAAGCTGCAGGCGAGAGACTTGATTAGAACTAGAAAGCAGATGACGAAGTTCGACAGGATGAAGACTCAGATGCAGGCCATATCGCTTCGGTTACAGACGATGAGGTCGTCTACGCAGATGACGAGCTCGATGAAGAATGCGACCCGGATATTGGGAGGTTTGAACGGTAACATGAACCTGAATCAGATGGGCCGAATCACGGCGGAGTTTCAGAAGAGCATGGACATGATGGACCAGAAACAGGAGATGGTTGATGACGTAATGGACGACATGATGGATGATGAGTTGGACGAGGAGGATGAAGACGAGATAGATGAAGTGGTGGGCAAGGTACTTGACGAGATCGGAGTTGGATTGAACAGCAAGCTGGGAGAGTCGAATGTTCCGGAAGGAATCGTGTCTGAGAGTGGAGAGAGTGTGAAAGCGCAACCGCAGTTGGTTGGAGCAGATGGAGAGGTTGACCAGGACCTACAGGCCAGATTGGACAGTTTGAAGAGGTGATTTTTGTGGGGTAGCCAACACAGCTACATGCTAAATAGGTTTGGTGTATGAGATTGAGATTGACGGGGAGAAGAGAAGTGGGAGGTGGACTTGCGGGAGGTGGATCAGCTGAAGGGAGTGAGTGTGAGAGACTGGCGAAAAGCTGACAGAAGAAACATACATATTAAAACAAATAAAGGAAGAATGTTCAAGAAGGCCAGATGGGAGAGTGAAGGAAGAAGGTCAGATGGGAGAGTGAAGGAAGAAGGTCGGATCGGAGAGTAAAGAAAGAAGGTCGGATCGGATAATGTGCAAGAAGTAAGTAGGATCGAAGAGTAACGAAGATAGAGTACTGTTGAAAGGAAGTCAGGAGACGTAGGTGTGAGGTGTTAGTAGACACCAGAACAAACATATTTGCTCCAAAATACACCCAGCGGAGAAACGATGATCTGTTCTACCGGAGCACCATCGTTGTCAGCATCGTCGCCGAGTCACACTCATGTAACTACTCAGGTTCGATATCGGGGTCTACTGCAGAGCTTGATGCTCAAATTTCTTCTCCTACGGCCTGTTGTGCCTAAGAGCAGAGAAGTGGGTACAAAATCAACTGTGTTCCGGCGGCAGAAACAGGAAAGCACAGCAAAGGTCCGCCGTATAGAATCTTCTGTCTGCTGGGCCTAGTTTGTGGTACAAAGAAGCAAGAGATCCAAGAGACTGACTACGCTGGTTTGAGAAAAACTACGTTACGGCTGTGCTATCGGAAGACGGGACATTTAACGCAACAGTTACCGCTGTCTCTGCAAGGTAAATACCGCAGAGACTTGAGCACAGCAGCTGAAATGTCTCTAGCTAAGCTACCGCCGTAGCCAGGCCCACGGACGCTGTGGCATCCGAGCCCAATCCCCACGCGATATTTTTCCTCCCACTCCCCACTTTAGTAGGGCTGCTGCGCTCGGCTATGACGTAAAATCGACGAAACCGCATTCTGGCGTCTGACCAACTCCGAAGCCACTTGCCAGCACAGCCGTAACATGGCAACAAGCGTCCGAGGCAAGGATGGCAGAAATCAGAAATCACAAGCCGGTCACTCCACCTGCACCAGCAATACGTGTATATCTCAACACACCAAATACACCGACGCAATACATGCAAACTCACCCCTCCTCCACCCGCAGCTTGCAGTAAATGTGCTGGCTGCATCCATCCCACTCTCACCGCACACAGTACGCTGCCGTCAAAATCAAATCCCAAATTATATTATTTTTCTGCGTCCAGCCTACCAGGCACACCTATCACACCGGGCCTGCTACTGCAGCACCAGCTTGCTAACTTACCAGCCTATTTAGTGTCTAAGTGTCTCAGTGTCTCAACCTCTTGCTCCAAATTCAACACTCTTAGGATGCACCTTACACAGCCGCCGTAACTCTTTCTGCCTTATTATCAATTTCCAAGTACCTCTTCTCTATCTTTCGGCTTTTTCACCCTCCGTGTCACTTTCACCCTCCGTTTCACTTCATCTCTTTCACTTTCTCGGCAGCGTCTGCAGCGTCTCCACAGTCTTCTCTCGCTCTCACACTATGGCCCGCTCTGAGAGCATGCGCACCCACTCACTAATTTTCTTCTTTTGCTAATTGCGTGTGCTGCTCTAATTTATTATAAATGCAGTTTCTGCTCCATCGCTTTATCTTGACTTCTGCATCACTTCGGTCTCCGGACACATATAATTGCATCGGCCCGATCTACAAATTTGATTTCCTGTTTGTCGTTGTTTTTTCTCTTTTTTTTTTTATATTTTTTTGTTCTCTCTCTCTCTCTCTCTCTCTCTTGCTTTCTTGCCTGCTTTTCCCTTTTCTCTGTTCTATTTATTCTCCGGTACTGTACCGGCTACTAAACATAGATACAACGCACATTCTGGTCCTAGCATCACAACAAGAATCACTTGCAAAGAACGTACACATACACTTACATACACGTTTGCTACTTGCATCAACACTGATTTTCAGCCCTTAGCCAGAGACAATAAACAGTTACCCATCCGCACTCATCTCGAAACTGTTGCAACGCCAGAGCTGTCTGTCACCATTTTCTGACTCACCCATTTTCTTTCACGTGTTCTCCCATTATAGCTTCTAGTACCTATCTGTTGATACCATCAAAATCCAACCAGCTCTTACATGCAAAAAGCGGCACCTTATCTTAAGTCATGATTTCTGCAATCAAGAATAGAAAAAAGTCGTCCGAGGACGTCCACCCAGAGAAGAAACGAGGTCTTTTCCGAAGACTCACCCATCTTCCCCATCATAACCACCGACCAGACTCCCACAACTCTTCGACCGCCTCTGGCAAACACACCAACGATGACCTTCATGTTGACACCCACCAAGGCGACCATATTTCGGCCAAAACAGAGGCTGCCATCTTGTCCATGGGTGCCAGATCCAGAGCTTCTTCTTCTCCGTCTGTCCCTATACCGATGCCGAAGAGCAGCTCTGTTCCACTACCTAAAGTATCTGCCGCAGCTTACAGAAGAGGCCTCACATCCAATAGCACGTCAGTTGGACATTCCATAATCACCGAGAACGGTCATCCAAACACACTGGTATCCGCTGCCAGACACCCTTCGGTTCGCAACCATCGAATCGGTCTACCTTCTGTTGATGATTACCAGAAGAAGGCAGCCAAAATGACTTACAATCCATACGGATTGAATGGCTCGTCCATGACACTCTCTGCTATGTCGCCCGTCAAGAGAAAGAACTTCTATTTGGATGCGACCGATGATGAATCCAATATCCTTCCATACCCGGTGGATATGCCTAACGACCACTTGCCGCCAGAATTTAAGATTGAGCACCAGGATCTGTTTGACGACTACCAATTTTTCAAAGACGACAAGACAAATATTGGCTCAGGAGCTTCCGCATCTGTTAGAAGAATCCATAAGGTCGGCAGAACAAAGGAGGTCTATGCACTAAAGAAGTTTGTTTTATTCAAGGACGAGAAACCAGATGAGTTTTACAGTAGGGCATCAAAGGAGTATATTATCCACAAAAACCTTAATAAGGGTCTCCACATCGTCAAGTGCGTTTCTTTAGTTAAAATTCCACACCAACAGAATCTAACCAGAGGTTGGGGCTTGGTTTTAGAGCTTTGCAAGACGGACCTTTTCTCGTTGATCTCCAAACACTCATGGAGTAGAACTACCACTGCCGAGAAAATGTGTATTTTCAAACAGATATCGTATGGAGTGAAATTTATACACGAGTCTGATATTGTGCATCGAGATTTGAAACCTGAAAACGTCTTGCTTACCGCCGATGGAGTTGTGAAAATCACGGATTTCGGTGTTTCTGATTATGGTCATGTTATACCCGGAGATTTCTCAAGCGATATAGCAATGAGTACCCAGCTAGTTGGTTCTCCACCATATCAACCTCCAGAGGTTGAAGCTATGAAGGGCGTTCCAATGGCAAAGCGTATCGCCTATAATCCGTTCAAAATGGACCACTGGGGTCTTGGCGTGATTCTTTTCGTACTTTTCTTTCATGCAATGCCATTTGAGGGCAGCAACAAGAAATGCGCTGGTTATCGTGAATACGAAATAGCGTATGAAGCTTATGCTACAAAGATCAATCCCGAATTTCGAAAAACAAACTCAAAGGGTCCAGGTCTTGAATACAAATATGCGAAGAGATTTGGTGACAAGGATATAGCCCGTTTGGCATGGAGATTGGCCGATCCGAATCCATCCACCCGTTATACCATGTATGATCTTTTCAAAGACCCCGAGTTCCAGCGTGCTGAAATGTGTATATCAGAAAATGATTATGAGTGCAACTTTTATCATCATGACGATATCGGCGATTACGACTTCAAGTATCCATACGGAGAGGAGGTCGACGAAACAAAGCATAGCTCTTTTTCTTCTTCATCTTCGGTTTCCTACGCCCACTCGAATGCATCATCGAGGAGAAATACTACCAGCTCTTCTTCATCTTCTGGTCACGCTAAAGAAATTCCACGTCTGAAGTCGATGCTAGATTTGGCGCTTGAAAATCCTCCCAGAAATGAGGAAACTCATAGTGAAATGGATGCTCAGATTCCACCAACTCTACCGGAGGAGGGAAGTGAAAGCGAAGATGATGAATTTACGGTACCAAAGGAGACAAAGGAGACCGATAATGCTTTGAAAGAAGAGCGTACACTAACAAAAGACTCTTCTGACATCACGGAACAGAGCCCAAGTGATTTAGAGGAAAGATTGAATGAGGAAGGCGATAAAAAAGTGGGAATCGACAGTCAGGCGAATAATGATGAAGATCAGGACATTTCAGAGAATGAACACAATGATGGTCCAGATGATTCCTTCGCAAGCGACCTCGAGACCGGACTTACGCTGCATTCGTTATGTACAATAGATGGCATGCGCACTATTAAACTTTGTGATGGTGATGAGGCTCTGAAGATTGTTCCATCAGAACTCATCAAAAAATGCGGATGCTGCAAGCATAAAGAGCATCATCACATCTCAAGGTGGTGATTTCCATATAGTACTGGATTGCCTCCTCTGAAGTGATTCCAATGTAAAAAGAGCAGATCCTAATGTTTGGTACTCAGTGCTTAGTGCATTCATTCCATCTTCTATAGAAAAACTTCCATCATAACTAGTTTCTCGTTTTGTAGTATTACATTTATAAATATTCGGAAAATGCATTTGCCACCGCTCTGTGAGTGTATATATACGTAAAATATGTAATCTGAAGAAACCACCGCCAAGAACCAAAAAAAAAAAGATGACTTGTATATATGTCAAAAAAAGAACACTAAAATAAAGGGTTCCGGCAGTCGGGGAGCAAAAAGAAAAATAAAAAAAAATTGAATTCAAAAAAAGCGCTAGATTCAATGTCGTTAATAAGTGCGAGGTAAACTAAAGAAAAGATCGTTAATTAAGCACACAAACGCCATGAAGCCAATTTCTGTATCGCATCATCTATCGCCTCTTCATGATATTAGGTTTCAACAATTCAAAGGAGCACATCAATTTTTTATTGACGTCCATTACTGCGCCCCAGTTGTCAAATTCACCACAGTAGTTAGGAGCAGAGAATATTGTAACCAATTTACGCTTGGCATAAAATTCATAACCCTGCTCTACAACCATGTGACCTCTAGCAACCAAATCAAATTCAAATCTATCACAGAATTTACCAACAATCCTCTTACTGAAACAATAGGAAACCCCCCTATCATTATCTACCCAGTCTCCAAGATGGTTACTATGAAGAAAACCACTAGTAGGTGAGGAGGAAGTGTTTGGTGAAGGTCCGGAAGATCCAATCGATGACTTAGCGTAGGACATTACATCATTTGACAATTGAGGATCAGACCACAGTAGGTCTGCAAGTAGGCCTTCCTCAGGAATATCGGTAGGCCTCTGAATCCGCTTAATCTGATTCAAATCAGTAAGTTGAGGAGACAAGCCACCATGGACACAAAAAATCCTATTTGCAATTGTTGCTGCAACTGGTAAGGTATTGAACACATCTATGAGAAACTTCCAAACTTTAAGGTTTGCTCTTCTCTTGCACTCGTCATAAAAGCCATACATCTTCGTAATACTAGCACTTTCATGATTACCTCTTAACATGAAAAAGTTTTCAGGGAACTTAATCTTTAAGCAGAGAAGCAAGACAATAGTTTCCAAAGACTGCTTTCCCCTATCCACATAGTCACCTAAAAATAGATAGTTAGAGCTTGGAGGGAAGCCGCAAAGCCTGAATATCCTCAAAAGGTCTTTAAACTGTCCATGGATGTCACCGACTAATTTAACCGGGGCAGCCAATTCCAACAGCATTGGTTGATTCATGAATATTTCTCTTGCTTTTATGCAAATGAACTTAATTTCCTCATGAGACACCATAAATTTTCGAGGTTTACGCTTTCCCAAGCCGGATTCTACCAAGCGCTCTATAATGGCATCAATATCGACATGACATTTCTGCTTGTGAGAATGATCATGTGACCCGCGAGTGGTTGTATGGACAGACCTATCTAAAACCTTATCAGGGGTAGTAACCTCTTTATCCAGTTGCGAGCTTGTAATCTGCTCAAAATCCTGATCAGGGATAGAAGATGGCTCCTGCTTGTGAAATGACAGTTTCTTTTCGGAAAAACATTCCAAAGGAAGCTCCTTGATCGGATATAAGCGAGACTGTTCAACAACAGGGGAAGTTCCTGACAGCTCTTTTATTGGGTACAGATGGCCATCTTTGCTGGTGGGAGGAGTGACAGCCGAGGAGGACGAAGAGACGGAGTTGTTGGTGAAAAAGGAGTCTCCGTTGCTGTCCAAAGAGTTCGATAACTCACCGGGGGAACTTGGCTTGACTGCCACCTGGGAAGATGTGGTGGGGACAAGTAAAGATGGTAGCAAAGCAGGGTCTTTCGCCATGGAGGAGGTCAAAACAGAAGTAGATGCAGACGAAGAAGAAGAAGATGAAGAGGACGAGGATTCGGGGGACGACGAAAGCGTCAAGGCCCTAGCCAACGAGGCTGCGATTTCAAGGTCGTAGGTATCATCGGGCTTGACATTGACGTCCGGAGTGGAGGAGATCCTTGGCATATCCAAGGAAAACGGCTCCCGTGAAGAAATCGGTCTGTGTGAGACGTTTGTGGCAGTGTTTAGGTTAAGTTGGTCAGTATTGGTATCATCACAATTGACCTTGGAATGGTTTGATAGCAAATGGTGGCTGCCATGAAGCGGAGTCAGATGGGGCGAAAACGGCCCCCTCTTCTTGGGCTTCAAAGGAACAGGAGATGGTGGTACGGATTTGGGTTGGTGGACGGCCAGTTTGCTATCGTAGTGGGTGTTGTTGCTGTTATCATTATTTATAAAGTTACGTCGCGCAGACGGCGGCGGGTCAGGATCGTCAGTAGCATTGGCTGTCGCCGCAGGAGAGGAGCCAGATGTACCATCTTTGCTGGGCGAATTTCCCATTATAAGTTTAACAGCTCTTTCAGATGGGTCGAAAAGCCGCTGTTAAAAACAAAGATACGACGCTATAAGAATGGTTATACTGGAAGCTAATCTGATCGTGGATATAGAAGGTAGTATTCACAGTAGTCTCCGGTGCTAAGAAAGAAAGAGAGAGGAAAAAAGCCAAAAATTAGAAGCGATATATTCTGCTGGATGTGAGGGCGAGAAATTTATCTTTTTGACAAGTGCTAATGCGAGTACGGCAGCGTAGCGTAGCGTAGGCTTCTATGCGAGTTACCGCAGCGCACAGGCTTGTATACTGGGGAGCGAAAAAAAAAAAAGAGAACAAAAAAGTTCAACGTGACTGGTGCAAGTTACCCGATCCATCACGAGGCAGCGAGCACAGGTTGTTGGACCCGTGGTGGAACTCATTACGGCAGAAGGCTGAAGTCTGCGGGGAGGAGATGCGATACTGGCACACAAACCACGTAGGGCGGAGGGTGGAAGGTGGACAGAGGAAGGCTGGAAATGTAGTGACGTGAATGCACAAGTGGCTGAGTGGTAGGTATACAATTGGCGGCAGATGTGTAGGCATGTCTGGCACCGAAGCCTGTGTGACGACATGTTCAGCAGCAGTAGCTGAGATACCGGGAAACAACCGCACTTTGCGCTGTGGCTGCCAGACGGTGTGTGCCGCGGTAACGAGAAGCTGTGGCGGCGTGGCGGCCACCAGTGTGGAGCGCTCCCGGTGGACGCACCCCAAACCTAAGAGACACAGTTGGATGTGCTACTTGAGCTGCAGGTAACCGGATCATACTCTGTAGCTGGCCACCAAATCATGTAGATGTCGGTAAACAATAAGGAGAAACATACGGTTATGTGGAAACGGCCGCCAAGTATCTCATTCTGCTGCTGTCTCTGGTGCTGTTTCTGCGCTGTCACCAGCACCACCAGCACCACCAGTACCACCATCCACACTGCAAAGATGGCAGCGCCAGTCTGGAGCACTGCCTGAAATAGTGGGTGAAAATTTAGTGTAATGTTTGCTCATCTGTAAACTGCTTGGCTAGAGCTACAAGATGTCTTTAAGGGAATTTGATGAGCCAAATTTTAAGAACTCGGCCTACAGGCTCGACAGACCATCGGGGTATCTTTTAAACAAGGCCAGAAGAGACGAGATCAAGGGGTACTCGACGCTTAAGAAGTCTATGGAGTCTGCAACCATCTACATTGGTCGGCTATCATTTACCACTACCGAGGAGCAGTTGTTCGAGCTCTTCAGCCAATGTGGAACTATCAAGCAAATAATAATGGGATTGGATAAAGTGAAACTTACGCCCACTGGATTTTGCTTCATTGTGTTCAAGGAGCCTCAAGGAGCATTCAACGCAGTGAAGTTTTTAAACAAGACCAAGATAAACGGTACGCCGATGGAGATCGATTTGGATCCCGGTTTTGAAGAAGGACGGCAGTTTGGTAGAGGAGCTGATGGCGCACAGAGACAGAGGCCACAAATGAATCGCAGGTTCAGACAGAATAGACGATTTGATGGGGGAAGATATGGACGTGGAGGAGGAGGCAGATTCAGAGGAGGAAGAGGAGGAAGATTTAGACGGGATTGGGACAGAGGAAGGCCTAGAAGTGCATACAGAGAGCGGGGCCACTTTGGAGGTCAGTATGAGACACCAAGGGGTCCGGCCGAACAGAGGGAGTACCAGTACAACCAGGATACCGGATACAGGCGCAATGATAACGAATATGGCCGTGATGAGGGAGACGAATATCGACGTGAGAATGAGTACAGAAGGGGTCCAGGAGACGACTACAGAAGAGGTCCAGGAGACGACTACAGAAGAGGTCCAGGAGACGACTACAGCCGAAGCACGAGCGATGGCTACAGACGGAACTCTGAAAATGAGTATAGAGATCGCGATTATGACTACCCCGAACAGAAGGATAGGCATAACGAGCCATCAGGTGATAACGCAGATCTTCCGCCTCATTTGATGAATCAGGAACCAGATCTTCCTCCGCATCAACAGGAGTAGCAAGGTGAGGTACTATCATGTAATTCTAGTATTTGCCAAATAAAAAGCAGCGTTGCGAAGCTAAATGAAAAATGTGTAGATAAAATTTAAACCAGAGAGGTAGGATTTTGATATTGCAGGAGATGACAGAAACAGAATGTCTACCCACCATGCTTACTACTAAGTATCACAACTTATCCATTACCCCTAGGAATTCCAGTACTTTTCCACTTTCCATGTCACCCTTACACCACACCATTTCTGCAGTCGAAAAAAATCGCATTAACGTTTTGCTGTGGAACAACACCTGCTCCTCCCGGCTTTCTTGCAATTACATCCAGCTTCTCAATAGATTGAAATCCAATCAAGAGACACAGAGCCAAAGGTAAATAGATAGTTTGATTTCTTTTACCATCTTTGTTTTTGTGCTTTTTCACCTATTGCTTCGACCTTTTCCCTTTCTTAACTTTTCCTGTAAATAAGCCTAGTTGTATCGAACTCTCCTTCACCCTCATCAGGCATGTCTTCGAAAGTGACAGAGTCTCAGCTCCAACTTCAACTTCAACAAATCGATGAGGCTGCAAAATTGGCTTTCGATAATAATCAATACTTCGATCAGATATTGACTACTATCATCTCTATCAGCTTGGCCCAGCCCATCACGTCTACGGAATTGCAACTGAAATGCTTGAACTTCGTTTATAAAGCATATACGGTTAAAAGGATCGAGTCTTTCGATTTACGTTGTAAGAACTCTACAAAACTAATTGATCTATTGGAGAAGTTTCTTCAGGTTGAGATCGACACACCTAATAAGGAAAGTGCTTCTTATTTAATGGTTCAAAGATCTATTGAAATATTCTCCTCCTGCTATGACTTGATATTTTACCACATGATTGACCACCCAGATGAAAAGGAGTGGAAGAGGGTCTCTAAACTAAGAGACTTTATAATATCCAGGTGGCCCGGATCCTATCCACTACCATCGTTGAACAGAGAAACCGATCTTTATCGCTCGCTTTCTTGTAAGAATTCCATTACCAGGTTCATTGGAAAGGTCATTAGAACTCAATTGTCTCCTGGCTCGAGTTCGAAGAACCTAGATCCAAAGGAAGATATCTCCATTTCCATGGTTCCTTCTGGACATTCTTATCTATACAATTCTAGGCTCAATGACCAAGGAAAAGAGCTATTGGATAGGCTATTTGATATTCTTTCGAAGAATGATGTTTTGCTTCCGATTTCATTTTTCACTACCGTTCTATCAGTTCTTTTCATGCTTTTTAAAACAAGATCGAACTTTGTTTCAGCCAAGTTTCTAGCGTTTATTTTGGGATATGAAAGCCTACTCAAGCGAGATCCTAAATTCGAGACAAGCAAACTAAAAATGCGTCTCATTAGAAGGTTCAGTGACAGAATTGATAAAGTGGCAATTTCTCTGCTGCTCAATAAAGGTTTCATAAATAAAGATGTTGGACTCAGAACTAGATTTGAAAACAAGCTAAAGTTCTTGGTCGATAAAGCTGCTGAAAATCGTCAAAAGAATTTGCTTGAAGATACAGACGAAGAGGAAGAAGATGAAGAAATAAGAGAAATTAAAAGACGAAAGTTGGAAAAGAAAGGTCCGGAACTTAATGATCCCGTTGACTTCTATAATGAATCCAAAATCGCAAAATCTGATGACTACAAAGATATTTACTGTTTATTGAACCCCAACGATAAGTTGACGCAGTTCGATATGTCTGCAATAAATCCTGATATGTTGACTAAAATGGTTGTGGCTGCACTGGCAAAGGTGGACACTCGAAAATTGGTGAAAGCCTTATCAATCGTTACGGACAGGTATGCTCAGATTGTTACTAGAGATGACTACGAGAGTCAGGAATCGAACTCGGAAGAAGAGGAATACGATCCAGCAAGTGGCCTGGTAGATATCAAAGAGGAACCTATTGAATACACCATTAAACAGGAAAATGAAGGTGATGACGATGAAGGAGCAGATCTAGATGCAGAGCAGCCATATGTTGCACCTCTGCCAAAGCCACTCGATTTAGAACAGAAAAAGGAGCAAATGAAGACTATAATAGATAACTTTATCAAGCTAGCGGCAAATTCGAAGGAGGGGCCTGCTTCTCAGCACGATGAAATTAATAATACTCTTGGCAAGGTTGCCATTTCCAGATGGAAGGAAGATTCCTGGATTAAGATCCTTTCTAGATTAGCAACAAGAGGAACAAATTCTAATGAGGAACTGTCTAACTTCATAAGGGACTGCATATTTGAATACTTTCAGAATGATATAAAGAATCGTCTGGATGGAGTTATTGAATGGCTAAATGAAGAGTACTATAACGAGATAATTAAGAGTGGAATGTCCAAATACAGATCTGAAAAAAACGACGGTCATACAGTATATCTTCATTACACAAACAAGATATTGGATACGTTGGTCCCTTTCCTTGAACCTTCGGACAGGAAAGTTTTTATAAGACTATTGAGTGAGCTCCCCTATTTGAATAAGGAATTAATTGATAAGATACATTCTTTATGTTTGGATCCGATCAGATATAAACTCGGATTTCAGTCGTTGCTATATTTGATAATGTTCCGCCCTCCAGTCTTCAATGATTGCATATCATTACTAAAGGAAATGTATTATGAGGCCAAAGAAAAGAACGATGAGTTGTTAGAGAAACAGTGCATTACATATTTGAAAAAATATGCTCCGAAGGAAATCGAAACAAAATGAAGTTCCAATCGACAAGATACAAACGAGAACAATAAGGTTCTTTATCCATTTCTCTATAAAGTAATAATAATTAAAGTAATCCCTGTAATTTTAATTGATCGTAGACCTTCTTACTCATAGCGTTTCCTTGGTCATCTTCTACTTCCTCCCCCGTTTCTTTGAGATGAATTTCTTCACGCTGCTTTTTCCGTAAATTTTCCAACAATTCCAGCACATCGTTAATTTTACTGATATCCTTGAATACTTCAAAGTTTTCTGTAACACCCAACATTTTCAATCCATGTATGTGCCTTGAATCATCAAAGTGCTTAACGTAGCTTTCTCTACCCTTGTAGGAAGCATTTCCACAAATCTCGCAACGAAATTCAGAATCCAATCCTTTCAATTTCCATAGCCAGTATGGTATGGGGTTTCCATCTGGCCCCAGCGGTAACTTTAGTGGATTGTATACCTCGCCATTTTCAGGTGTACGCTGATCGTGGTTGACAGGACCATCTATGTTGTCTTCATCCTCTGATTCAGTTAGAAAATAATCCATCTCCTCCTCCGAAATATCCTTGCGGTCGTTTATTTCTAGCTGTCGTTCTCTGGTGGTTAATAGCTCAAATCTCTGAACCTCATTCTTGGTACTATTTAGCTGCTTCGATAAAAGTGTGCTTAAAATTTCCTTAATTTCATACTGAAATTCAATAATTTTTGCTTTGTTGTTTTTTGCTGCCAATTTCTTATGTCGTTTGCCAGATAAATGGAAACAATAAACTGAATTCTTGGCAAATTCCCGTTCACAAACCAGACAGAATATTTTGGTTTCGTTCAATTCCTTTTTGAACTGCCGACTTTGAAAAGTGGACTCAATTTTGATGAGAGAACGTTCTGGGTTCTTCAATGGCTGGATCTTGACCCAAAATTCTTTGAGATATTTGAGAAGCTGAAGAAGGTATTCATAAAACTCCAAAGAGAATTTGATCTCGGAGAAGTTGGTAATTTTCTGAAGATATTCTAGGTATCCCGGTAGATCTTCAGAGGGTAAGGGAACCGTTCTAGGAAGAAGAAGCCAACTTTGGTAGTTCTTTTCAAGGTCCAGGTATTTCCCAAAAAACTCCTTTGGGGAAAAGATGTCAGATAATTTCAAGTCAGAGGCGAAAGAACACAAAATCCTATGCTTGGATCTGCTCTTCAAGTGTTCTTCATTTTCATGTTCCTCCTTTATGCTGGCATAATCTTCATTGCATGTGTACATATTGTAAATCGAGGAGTCTACACTTGTATTCATTCCAAGTCTGCGGATCTGCTGCTGTCCATCCTTCATGGACTCGTCATACATATGCTTGAAACGGATTGAATCGAACTCATCCATCTTTAATTCATCATAACTGTTACCTGTTCTTAGTAGTTCAGCGAGGATACTACTTTGCTTTTTGTACCTATCAATCATTAGCTTAACCTCATGCTGTTGTAGCAAACTCTCACCACTTGAAATCTTGCGCCTTTTTCCTAGTATTCCATGGTTCTTACCGGAGGACGGTTCATATATTTTAGGATTATACCGAAGTCTTTTGGTAATCGAGTCGTGGATTACGTCAAGCTCTTCAAGTATTCGCCTTTCTTCCTCGAGAACAGAGGCCATTGTAGAAGCAGATACAGAAGGTGAGCCAATAGTCTGCAACTATGTATACAATATCAAAAAACAGTAAAAAAAAAAAAATCTGAAATATTCAGATGTACTTCTCGCGGAGTTCATATACAAAATACGCAGCGCTAAAGGTAACAGAATTTGGTTAACTGCATGAAGGTAAAGTAATTATGGTGATGATATGCATGTGGAAAAAACAGCAAAGAAACCTACAATCTAAGGGATATGTACAAAAAGAAAAAGTAGATATATAGACACATTTGCCCTAGATTGGACCAGTGGTTATGAATTATGTTGGGAAACTGTGGACTTAGCTGTAACTAAATGGAGAGGAAATGCTAGATTTACGGCAGGCTAGAAGACCAATGACAAAAGCAGAATGTACCAAGGATATACCTTAATTTGGTAGTTAAAAAGCAGATCCAAAAGCAAAATTATTTCTAGCACTACTACAGCTTTGGAAATAACATCATTTCTCCAAGGAGTGTCGCATTAACTTTTCTCCGCTGCCACATCAGCCAAGCAAGTAGTTGGTACGAGTAACGTACATTTTTGATCGAAAGCACCCACCAAGTTTTTACTACTACTGTCTAGTGTATCATTATGGTGACTGCGTAAGTGACATTGGTCTCATTGAATGCTGTACGAAGCATTGATATTAACCTTAGCGTTCTTTTCGTCCAACATGCTTCACCATCCACAATCACAACGTTTCACGATCAGATATGTAACGAACTCCCAAAACTCCTAGGTCCATGGAGCTTCGAGTTCAAAATCTTTCTTAACAACAAATTCTCTAAGCCAAGTGAGATTGGCCCAGACAAAGTTCCAAACAGATACCTTTGCACATTGAAGCTATCGTATCTCAGTGATAAACAGCAAACCATCAGCATCATCAACAACTCGAAATCAATTGTAACAACGATTCCGAACTCCGACAATGTCCTCAGAAACATTGAACAGCAGCTATCGAATATAGACAACTCCATAGAAACCGATTCCAAGGACGAGAAGTCTCTTTTTACAAGCAAGGCCCAACAGCTTAGCGTAGAGCAGGCCAAAAGAAATACCGAGTTCTTGGAACACATCAAAAATGGATGTTGCAGCAACTTGAGTCCGGATAGCACCGAAAACTTCGAGTTCCTGCTAACGTCCAAGCTCCAAAGCCTTTGGACGTTGAAACAGACTATCAAGGGAGAAGGAGGGTTTGGATATTTAATTAACGCTACTCTTCCCGAAGTAGACTCCAATGGTAACAAAGTTGGTATATCTGTCAACGAATTCAAACTGAGAACTAGTAACTGCTTTTTACATGGCGCCTTTAGGGGGTTCTTAATAGAGATAGAGCATATAGACGAAGAAGCGGATGAGAAGCAAAGAAAGGAAGACCTCACCAAGCAGCTAACCCAGGCAGAGAAGAACAACAGGCTTGTGATGAGGTTCACCATGAGTATCAACAAGATTAAGAGCCTTATAGAGAACTATAACTTCCCCGAAGGAAACCTCTGCTACAATGTTCTTTCGGAGTCCAAGTTGGACCATATGAACGATTTGTGCCAGCAGTACTGCGATGCATTGCAATTTTAGACACTCTACCGCTTCCGTGCAATAATAAAGTACATTATAGGGTAAAAGCCCCGTATACATAGTTAGAAAAGAATATGACTGGAGGAGTATGTATAGAATGAAAAAGGTGTACCGTGTAATCAATGGCAGACGATCCCTTAAGAGTAAGTTTGAATCGATGGATGTAATTCAATTTTCACCAGCTCAACTCAACTTGGAGTCGGAGCTGCATGCAGGCAAGCCACCATGTGATGACCATTTCGACCTTTATGTCAGAAAAGAGTGGTTGAGAGAAATGCTAATATTGAACGATACCTTACGTCAAGTACCTCCGTTCCCTCTCTATCCGAATTCTCACTGCCATTTTACTCTGTTCAAAACATAGATCCTTCTCCTCAGGAGTGAAGAATTTCATATATCCGGAACTGCCACCGCTGGAGGCCTGGGATTCGGAATTGGTAGTGTCAGAAGAGTATGCATTGTTATCGGACTCCTCCACATTCTCACATGTTTGCTGCAGCACCTTCGAAGATACATTATCTATTGCCTCGTTATGTGGCTGAAGCGCTTTGCGGTTCACTTTACTTTTCTGATGCTTTAGAGCTCTATAAGACTGAATAGTACTGTTCTTCGAGAAGTTCATTAGCGAGGCCTTCATTTCCTCCTGCTTCGTCTTTAGCGAAGCCCTGTATATTCTCTCCACTTGAATGTGAAATGCCAGTTTTTGCAAATAGGAACGAATGATCTTGGCTCGATCATCCTTGGTGAACACAGGATTGTCAGACTGTGAACGCTGCTTATTCAGGACTTTTAAGAGGATCTGAAGCTTTATCTTATTGCTGACACGGTGCTCCTCGTAGATCCCAGAGCGGTAGACAAGGACATCGATGTATGCTTCATCGGAGTCTTCGGGTCTTAGTACCAAGAACTGGAAGGTTGGAAACGAGCTGAACGTCGGCAAGCTGTTGGTCTCCTTAGGAATGTCACTAAGAATGAGCATCGTACGAAACTTGTTTTTAACATAGTCGATCAGTATTCTGTAAGGGTCATCCAGAAGCTCCTGCTTGAACCGGTCGATATTATAAACCCGATCAAGCTTGTTGTTGATGATGAAGTGCTCTGTAGTCGGTAGCCGGTCATAGGATGCCGAAGAGATATAGTCGAATTCCACTTTCTGGACGTCAAAGCGGCTGGCATTCTTTAAAAAGGGTGCCAAAGAGGCGATATGGAATCTGCGGAAGTCGTAGAGAAGAGACTTGATCTGAAGATCGATAGAGTCTTCCAGCTCTCCCTGAAAGTAGTTGGGTATGTTCAAAGCCCTGTATTTGGGACGGCTCAACAAACGGGCATTGCTGTTTTTGTTGCTTTCATCATCAGACTGGTCGGAGGCCGATAGCAACCACGAGTTGATGGTGGATGGAACAGACAGTATTATCCAGAAGAAGTCAAACATGTAAGGAGGATTCTGGATTCCAGAACTGGCAGAGTACCACAGAGATGTAATAACGAATGAATGGATATGCAGTAAGCAAACGAAGTACTGGTCAGAGTGGAAAACCGACTGAAGCAAGGAAAACAGATATGCTTGGTTTGACAGACACCGATAGCAGAAATCCTATCAAGTGTTTCTGATTCGAGCGAACTTTGTTTACGTTTTGTGAGATCGACGCGACGGAGGTCGCTGCTTGATTATCGGGGAAGCAGGAGTGTAGGTGAAAGTTGTAACATGGCAGTAGAGGCGTCGAAGGAGATATCAGGGAATCAGAAAAAAATTAATATTATTCATGAGAATACTTGGTATGAGGATGTAGGATCTTCAAAAAGTCTTAAATGCGTAGAAAGGTGTGAAGTCTCTGCTTCCAGAACAATTAGCCGCCGAGACAGCGAGAGTGCGGGTACAAGGTGTGCACGCACGGTAAAGCTAGAATGTCAAAATGTCCCTAATACCAGGATGTGCGACAACAGAAGTTGCTCTGATGACCAAGTAGGAAGCAAAGTAAAAAGATGGAACCAACAGCCGTTGTCTAGTAGTCTAGTGGAATCTGACTTAGTAGGGAATCTACGACAGCCGAAAGCGCTAACCCGAGTGCGACTTAGGCTATGCTCTGCGTACAGTAAGTGATGTGTGGATCAAGCTGCACGGGGCTTTGTAGGCTGAAGAAGATGGTTAAAGACCGCTTATCAGCCAGTCATTGCCATTTCCGGGCCTTCAGTGTTACCAAAAATCATACTATAGCTTGCAGTTTTAACGAAGATGGCTGTCTCATAAGCCCTGAGTCCACATAGAATTGTTGGGCGCTAAATTAGCTCTTGGACAACCCAGCGCAGTGGAGACAATCCAATAGTGACAGCGCTTGTAGACAGGCAAGGTATGCTACTTTGATGAGCCGAGTAGCCAAGCCATGTTTACACTCCTGGAAGAGTTGGTGGACCGTCGACACCTTCAGCCATGGTATATTCACCTAATATTAAGGGTGCAGATCCAGCCGCCATGCGAATTCGGCAAGCACCTGTATGCAGCAGTGGCACAATTCGAGCTGCATCTTTGGATTCGTGGTTGCAAACATAAAGTCAAGGTAATTGTAGGTAGTAGATGCTACATGTATTCGAGCGTCAGGGTACATTAGGCTTTGCTCCATTCTCATTGTTGCAATGCCAGGACATAGAAAATCAAACACCTCAAGGTGCTTCTTCTACATTTCATTTTATTTATTTTATTTTTTTTTTTAAATACTGGAATGGTTTCTAATTCCATCCCAGCCTCCATAGAAACTCAGCTGCTTGCCTTAAGATTGCTCTCTACTCTTCTCTGCAGAACCACACCATTGCCGGTTCACTTGGTGCATTGCATTGTCCCTGACTTAGCGCGGGTACCTATGCCAACAGTGACGTAATGAAATGTGTCTAGCGGAGTAGACCAAGACGCCAGATTTCGATATGACGGTGGAGTACCAGAAAGAATGGATTGTTTTGGGCTCGATGTAATCTAAACATCAATCGGCTGCAACGAAATCTGGCCCCCGACCTCAGCAACACCAAAAAAAGCTGGGGTTCCTGCAGCTTCAGCTTTCCCCGAATTTTTTCTTCCCGTTTCTATGCATCTCCAAGATGAGATAAAAATGGAAAAGCTGAAAGCAACTTTAAGTTTCCGCGGGGTAGACACCAGATTTTGCTTTTGGTTCTGTAGATACATCGCAGGCCTAACTTCACTTTCACCATGAGCATGACCGAACAAGACCAGAATCATCAGCTGGAGAACCAACCACCGCAGCAGACTATCCGACAGGAACCGAAGGAAGATCTCCAAGATCTAGACCAGTTTCAGCAATCTCTGCAGCCAGCGCAACCGCAATCTCAGCAATCTCAGAATCAGAATTCTCTGCCAATGCAACAACCTCCACGGCGGCAGTCTAGTTCCCTGTTGCAGCAGCATGAACATCATCACCACCACCACCATCATCGTCAATGGAACGTCATTATTGCCAGCAACCGGATTCCTGTGACCATCAAGAAGGACGAAGATGGAACTTACGGATATAGCATGTCATCGGGGGGCCTAGTGACAGCTCTTCAAGGAATGAAACAGCCTTTCCAATGGTTTGGATGGCCGGGTATGTCGGTGGAGGAGCCGGAGGAGAAGGAGATCATCGAGAGGGACTTGAAGGAGAAGTTCGACTGTTATCCGATCTGGCTCAGCGATGAGATCGCCGATCTCCACTATAATGGGTTCTCGAACTCGATATTGTGGCCTTTGTTCCATTACCATCCAGGAGAGATGAACTTCGACGAGGCTGCATGGGCGGCATACATCGAAGCCAACAAGATGTTCTGCGAGCAGATTCTGAAGCGTGTGAAAGATGGGGATCTTATCTGGATCCATGACTATCACCTTATGCTTGTTCCGTCGATGCTTCGAAGTGTTCTCAACGAGAAGGGATTTCTCAACGTCAAGATAGGTTTCTTTCTCCATACTCCCTTCCCTTCTAGTGAAATATACAGGATCCTACCTGTGCGTGCCGAGATCTTAAAGGGAGTGCTCGGTTGTGATCTCATAGGATTTCATACCTATGATTATGTGCGCCACTTCTTGAGCTCGATAGAGAGGATCTTGAAGATCCCCACCAGTCCTCAGGGTGTCTATTACGAAGGCCGCCAGGTTACCATCGGCGCATACCCAATAGGAATTGACGTCGACAAATTCTTGAAGGGGCTGCAGAAGGAGAGTGTTATATCTCGAATAAAGCAGCTCAAGCAAAAGTTTGGACAGAATACCAAGCTTATTGTTGGTGTCGATCGACTCGACTACATCAAGGGAGTACCACAGAAGTTGCATGCGTTCGAAGTGTTTTTGGAGACCCATCCAGAGTGGATTGGCAAGGTGGTTTTAATTCAAATTGCTGTACCTTCTAGGGGCGATGTCGAAGAGTATCAATGCCTTCGTGCCACGGTAAATGAGTTGGTTGGCCGTATCAATGGCCGCTTTGGAACGGTTGAATTTGTCCCTATCCACTTTCTGCACAAGTCGGTCAGCTTTGATGAACTTATCTCAGTTTATGCTGCCAGTGACATATGCTTAGTTTCGTCTACAAGGGACGGTATGAACTTGGTCAGCTATGAATACATTGCCTGCCAGCAAGAGAACAAAGGCTCTCTCATATTGAGCGAGTTTGCTGGTGCAGCACAATCTCTCAATGGGGCTTTCATTGTCAATCCTTGGAATATCGAGGAACTGGCAGATGCAATTTATGAGGGTTTGATTATCAGTGAAGAAAAGAGAAGAGGAAACATAAATAAGATGTTCCGGTATATCAGCAAATACACTGCCAGCTATTGGGGTGAAAATTTTGTCAAAGAGTTATCTAGGATTTAGGTATATAGAGTAAATTCATTAAAAAATGATGACAAGAATTAGAAGGAAGGGTGTGGGCGATGGTTAATCCTGCTGAGGATTTGACCGATTTCAAAATATAAGGATGACGATAGTAGTAATGGAGCTAGATAGTTTTGAAGAGTGCTAATTAGAGTACGAGTGAGTCAGAAATGTGTGACAGATGTTGGGTTACGGAATCATGTCACAAGTGGCCAACATGAACTATGTTAGGTCCTCGCTTGAGCGTAGGTGTGAGGTCTTCAAAAGTTTAAGCATGATCTGCCTGGCAGGTTGGCAGACAGAAAGAGTACTACATCTTGCAATCAACCAGCCATTAAGAGTAGATCCTTTTCTTTTGACTGTAGTGAGGATAGAACCAGTTCTCATAAAAGCTAGAGTTGAGATGGCCGATGCAAGCAGCCGATTGCTCGGTACAACTCTGTCTGTCCCTACAGCACGGCATCCTCTACTTGATCTACGTAGGAACCGGGCCGGCAACTGCCTGCTTGTAGCTTATACCAGACATCGAAAAAGCGTTGCACCCAAAGCTCCGTTGCACCCAAAGCTCCCTTTCATCCAACCTCCGTCGTTTACTTTTTAGTAGTTCAATGGCTGCCGTTTTCAGCGTGCCAAGTAATCATAATATCTAGCCTTACAGTGTTGGGCTACTTCTGCAGAACACCGATCTCGTCGTCTTTCCAGGGCCGCAAATGCAAACTAACAACTACATACCGATTTAGACGGCTAATTCTACTCGATGGGCACCACCTCAGCCCGGTATTCACCCATACTACCGCTTCACTTTCTCTCTCCAATCAACCGCACAATTCTCACTTGCTGTTTCGCACCGGCCCCACACAGACTCACTCTCTTTTGTCGTATCAGTGAAGGTGGCGGGAGATGCTGTCATCACAAAAAAGCGGTGCGAGAGTGTGAAGTCGTATAGACCTCATCGTGTGCTGCTGTTGTTGTTGTTGTGTTGTTGGACAGTGGACGACTGAAGCAAGAGTGTAAGCACAATGGGTCAGTTACTGTCACAACCAATAACAGAGAAGAACATCACCTTGGTTCAGCATGACCATATCTCCCATTCGATTGGAGAGATGCAGGGCTACCGATTGAGTATGGAAGATGCATACTGCGACGTTAACGATGTGATCGAGATACAACTGGAGCGGGGACCCGAGGACCAGACCGATGGGCCACAGCTTGGTGTCCATGGAAACCTCAGATACAACATCTACGGAGTGTTCGACGGCCACGGTGGCACCTCCACGTCCAAGTACATGTCGGAGCATCTCCCCAGTGTGCTAAAGAAACAGCTAATGAAAGAGATCGGCAAATTGGGCGCCAGCGATAGGCGGCGACTTCTGAACGACGAGGCAGACATTCTACAGCTGATCAACTTCCCGCTTCTGTTCAAGAACACCTTCATGCGATGCGACTCGATGTTCTATCACAGCCTCAACAACTCGAGTGGCTCCACCGCCGTGGTTGCCTTGATTATAAATAACTACATCATTGTTGGAAACACCGGAGACTCAAGATGTATATTGAGTGCCAACGGCTGCGACAAGGCGCTTTCACTAGACCACAAGCCCAAGAATCTGGGCGAGCTTATGAGAATACACAACGACGGCGGATACGTGGCGGCCAACAGGGTGAATTCGATTTTGGCCTTGAGCAGGGCGTTTGGAGACTTCAATTTCAAAATGCACAACAATCGAAATCACGGCAAGTTCTTGCTCTCGAAAACAAACAAGAAAATAAAACTCACACCACCCGAAGAGTACCAGGTTACAGCTGAACCTGACATATTTATACGACGCATGCTTAAAACCGACGAATTTTTAGTTATTGCTTGTGACGGCGTCTGGGACTGTTATAAGCCCCACGAGTTGGTCGCCTTGATTCGACATCAACTATCACTAGGCAAGACACTACCCGAAATCAACGAACTAGTTTTAGACAATTGTATTGGAATGGCAAACACAATCACCGGAATCGGCTTTGACAATATGACTATGATTATCATTGCTCTCCATAGAGATTTCCACGACCTAGATAGCTGGTACGCCTTCATGAAAAAAAAGATCTTGGATGAAAAGTTTGGTACTTTAGGGCATTAGGGCTTTCTTACTATTTTTACGTATCCTTTCATTACCAATTAATTATACGTTCGGTAGACTTATGTTTATTACATGTGATATAGAAATATATTAATCGTATCAGTTAGCGTTGCTTCCCACCTCAGTCTTGGACTGCAATTTTTGCATATCCACTAATGTCCTTATCATCTCTTCTTCTCCGTAGTTTATGCCATATGAAACTATAACCTTTAACTTATTATTCAGCCATCGGTCAATCATAGTACTTCTCCTAATCTCGCCTAATTTCGAAATTGCCATCATATTGGTTGGAATAAACGATATGATATCAGGCAGGAATCCAAATTTCCTAAGAATTCTCATGGCTATCAATGCTGTAATACTGCAGAGGTTATTCTTACTCTTCGTCACTATAACAACGACAACATACTTTTCAGCTTTAAAAACGCAGCAGTGCTTAACAATCCGAAATTTGGCTATAGCGAACTCAATATCCTCCGAGAAGTACTGTGCTCCAAGAACTTCAAATGTTTTTGAAATCGCACCTAAATTGAACAACAGCTTCCGTTCCCCCGATCGCTGAAGAAATCCGAAGTCACCGGTTCTTAGATAAAGTCCATCCGGCATTGTTTCAAAGCAAAATTTATCCTCCACCCCCGAAAATCCATCCAACGTCATTTGTGAATTCACCCATATCTCTCCAATCTCAGTTGAATGGCACACACTTTTAGTCTGAGGATTCACCACAAGAATTGATGACTCCGGTTCCACTACCCCTGAATCGGTGACTAGAACAGCATACTTGTCCTCCTGAGCCTCGGAAGCATTAATCATGCCGTGTGATAAGTCGACAGGGTCGAGTCGAAGCTCCGTTGATTCAATACCAAACCCAGCCCCCGATGAAATGAGTGGGTTCATGGCATGATTATATACATTTGAAACGGCCTCCGGAGCAAGGCCAGAGTTTTTGAAGATTTCAAGGAACTTCTTGGTTAGCAAAGGTGATGGTCTTGACTCCCACCCTATCATTAGATTCTTTAACCCAGATAAATTAAATCTCTTAACTTCATCGCTGCTTTTATCAGCCCAATAGTTGTATGCGTACTTAACCATTTGATTAGTAATATACATGCTTTCCACGTTTTTAATTGATACATTTAACCAGAAAGTGTCCGGATGAAGCCCATAATTTGAAGGGGAATATAAATATGTGACTGTTCCAGTGTATAATCCAAGGGTGCATGCTTGTAAGAAACCTAAGCCACTGGTGTGACGAACACATGCCATTATTGGTTTGAATTCTGATAACCTTAACAAATTTGTCAAGGAGAGACATAGCTGCAGAAGCTTTTGATGACCGAGTCGGATGCCTGTGTATTTGTTTTCTGGAGTCCAAGACAACCATATCAAACAATATTTCAACCCATTTAGCCTGCTCTGCTGGAACTTTTTTAGCCTTTTATACATTGTGCTGACAGCAGTGTTGCACTTCGTATGCTTCGAAGTGTCAATATCTTTGGGAACAAACACCTTACTCAGTGCTTGCACCTTCTGAACATTTGTAGTGAACTTCTTCAACATTTTATGAGATTCCGAATTTGAAAACAATGCCTTGACCTGGTATTCCTTTACGATGCCCACCAAAGCTAAAATATCGGAATCAATCCAACTTGGGTCATCCAAAAGCATTGGTATAACCACCAAACCAAGATGCCAACAAGCATACAAGCATATTATATACTCTTCTGAAAGGGTGTGCAATAAAATAACATGATCTCCTGACTTTAATTTCAATTTGTCCATAATATAGGAGCAGAGAGCGAACACTCGATTCTGAAATTTCTTCCATGATAGTGGATTTCCATTTGCTGTACCAGGCTTTACTTCAGCAAATGCCAATTTATCAGGGTGCCTGCTAGCCCTTGTTTCTAATATGTCCATTAATGATTGATATTGTTTTAACTGCTGACCGCTCTTACTGTTCCAGTACTCAGATATCGCATCACATTTATCTGTTTGCAATTCCAATAGTCGATTCATGCTCAATCTCTTAGCGCTCGAAAATTTAGACCAGATACCACCTGTGATGTCTGCTTCGTGATTAATCCACTTCAAAGTTTTGTGGGCAAAAAACTTGACGTAAACTAGAGGAAGCCCATTAGATTTAAATTTTCTCTTGGTAATCATATTTGCCACAGTGGCTCCACTGCTTTTAGGCAAACGGGGAAGTTTTCCTTCACCAGTTACAGCAATACAAAATGGTCTGAAGGCATATAGTTGATCGAGACGCTCAAAGACAGTCATCACCTCCTTATCAAATGCCTTCTGAGCTTCTGGTGACATTAATTGCTCTGGAGTGACTGCTTTCGAACCTTGTTCCTTTGTAGTCTGTCCTTTCAATCTAACCTGCGATTCGATAACCACAACTGGCAGATGCTCGTTATTTATTGTTATTGTGAAAAAAGCGCATTCGAGAAAATAGTTGAAATAAGGCCGCAAGGCTTGCTTTAAGAGCTCAGAATAACAAATACGATAACGCTGCCTCATATCCTCATCTGCAATATCCAAAGGGTTAGAATTACCTGAAATGTTGCGCAACTTTCTGAGCCTATCATGCCATGTAATTTCGCAGACTATGCGTCCTTCATCCTCTCCAAGAACATAAACATCACCATTATGGATGAATCCTAATAATCCAGTACGAACAAATTGCATTCCCATTATTCCATTTTTATTGTGACATTGAGCCTCAAACGTTCTCTTAGTCAAGCTATCTGCATTCCAAAACTCTTCGGGAAGAGTCTCTGAGTGAACCCAGATTTCACCAACCTCTAGCTCACCGCTCAAAAAATGGGTCTCTCCATCAACAACTGCAAGCGTCGCACGAGGAATTGGAGGACCAAATGCTCCAACACGAACTAGAAAATCATTGTTAGAGTCACATTTGCTAGTTGGCGTTGGATTATCGTCAATAATTTGAACTTTATTCATCGAAAGACACCGCTTATCTATTAATAACTGCGGAACACAACACTCTCTATCTTCTTTACTGCTGTCAATGGCAGTATCCGATTGACCATCACTTCCACTACTATAAGTCCGACTTCTTGCGACCCAGTCTTTCATTGAAATAACCATTCCACCCAGTTTATCAAGGCATAACAAGGGTGTCACAACTTTTGTTGCATTAGGATGTCCAAGAGCGCCTACCCATCGCTCACCAATCTGGTCGATTATTTCACAATCAATGGAATCACAAGTAACAAGACACCACCTAATGCAGGACAAGTCGATTTTTTCTTTACGAGACCAACTTCTGTAGGCATTTGGCATTCTTTGATAGTCATCAACAACAGCCTTCATATTTAATGACCTGACCAGCAGTACACTGACCTGATACTGATAGATTAGATAGGCGAAGAGGCCCGGCATCAGCATCGTGGAACGTCTTATCCATAGTAACTGATTTCCGGAATATATTGTGAAGAATATTCCAAATATTAAACCTGTTGACCTCCTAGGATCGAGACTGCTGATGAATGGGTGACTGACTCTCCTGGAGTAAGTATGATTACCTTTTTTTAGTGAGCGAAAAATGTGGAATTTACCCATCTCTGGAGAGCTATCAAGCATAGTCTCGATTTCCATCATTTGATACATTAAAGATTTATGGGTCATTTTGACTCCGTGGAGTACACCCCAATGATCTCTAGAATATTCCACATAGGCCACTGGGTACTCATCGAAATGGGTTGACGCAAAGGACTCGACATCCCCAGTCTTCTTGACAATGATACCATCAGGGTATGGTGATGATTCTTTTGACCTCTTTTCCTGGAAATGTCTATACACAGAGCCAGAAACAATACACAACTTGGCATGAGTTTCGGTCATGATGTCCTTCATATCTTTACTAGGAAGGCTGCTTTTTATGGGAACTGCCACCACACCTGCCAAAAAGCAGCCAAAGAGTGCAACTACGAAGTCTATCACATCAGAATCCTGGTAAATGAGAGCAACTGTAGCCGGGGACACCGATATCACGTCTCTGATACCCCTTGCTACCTTTTCAGATCTTTCCTGTAATTTGTCCCATGTGATAGACTCTTGCTTTTTTCCCTCATCATCTAAGACTATAATGGCCTCTTCTTTGACGTGTTTCTGTCCTCTCCTGCGAAGGATTGAAGCGATGTTACCCGTCTCGTCCCAGGCCCTTGAACTTTCAGGCAATCTAGGATCTAGGGGAGGTTGCAACTGCTTGTTTATGTCAACTTGAACGTCACGAACCGGATGAAATGAGTCCACGTTACCGCTCCAGGATGACGTGTTGTGAGAATGTACGCTAGTTAAGGAACCATCACGAGTACCGGATTGGTAGAAGTCAGAGTCGGAGGTGCGCTCTGATCTTTTGGAAGAAACGCTCTGTTGAACACTAAGACGCTTTGAGTCGTTGCTGTGTTCGTGGCGCAAGCTCTGAGTCAAATCGACAGACCGCTTTGCAGTATGGCCGTAGCCAGAGTGGATGGAAGAGTTCTCCATGCTTGGTCTATTTATAAGGCGTTCTGGCACGGCCGCATTTCTAGGATCTATGTCGATAGAGAAGCTGCTTGTGGTAGAGCTTAGGCCAGTGTTGGTCCTGGATTGTGGTGACCGCTGGCGCATGGACGCCGATGGAATGACATCGACTTCATGGGGTGAAGCTTCGAAGGAGATTCGGTCAGGGCTGAAGCTAGATCGCTTGTAGTTGAAGTATCCGGAACCCTCTGTATGAATTGAACCTGCTCTTTGAGGAGAGCTTGTTGTTGGAAGCGAGAACTGGGCGGGCGAGGACGTATGTACGTATTGCTGGGCTACAGGTGCTGCGGTTTCAGGTTGAACTGCGGTCCGATCTGGTACGAGAGCCTGGGCCTTGGTGGAAGACGGTTGCGATTCAGGAATCAAGTGTTCACTGGTGGCGGCAAAAGCCAGGTCAGATGCTGGAGTGGAGATGTAGGTGGATTGGCGCAGTGGAGAAGTATGACGAGAATGGATATGGGTGTCGACTGTGGTCAGCGGAGACAAGCTGGGAGAGTGGCGTTGATACGTCATCACTGAAGAATGTGACTTGTGCAGAAACTCGGCATTCTGAAGGATCTGGGTTCTATTTCGGAGGTAGCCTTTCTCTGTGACGAATTCCTCCTTGAAATCCGAAATCAAGTCCTCAAGTTTGGCCTTTGAGACCGGATCGATTTCAGGTGGAATTGAGAAATCCAAATCCATGATCAACTGGTTGAAGTTCGATCTCTGCTACTAGAAGAAAGCGTACTTGACTCCTGTATACTAAAGGTGAAAAAAATTAAAAAATACCGGGATTTTGCTTGCTGAGATCAGCTGAGTTTTCTAAGTGGCTTTTTTTTATTTTTATTTTTATTTTTTTTCCACCCAGCGACATCATCACCTGTATATGGATAGTGCTGATCGATCGCACCTGGAATCTCGCTATGGGGGAACTGGTTTGAGGCATTCAGTGGTGGATGTTACTAGATGCTTGTAGTTTATCGAATACGGCTAAAATACAGCAGGTATGCAGCACTCAAAGGCCACAAATAATGGTGCACTCTCACATGCTCTATATAGTCTACACCCACTTAAAATTAGCGCCCGGAGCACCAGCGTCTCCATCTGTCTCACCTCGGCCACAGCATTCTGTCGGGCTTCCGTATGACTCCATATTTATGCTATATGACCCCAACTATAACAGCATCAAACCTTGCTGGATAGCAAAATTGACTCCCGTTGCCGACTCACTTTTTTTGAAAACTGAAAGCCCAGTACGAGTGCAGACTCTCTGGCTCCAACCGGGTCCCTGCAGGCTGTGCACATGTGCGACAAGTTATCGGAGAAACAACAAGTAGTCTTTTCTTGGCAAACAAGATTAACAGCTATAAAAAACCCAACTATGACTGTGAAACTTCATTGCATTGCCGATGTGTGTCTATTACCTGTAAGTTTGGCGTGAAGGGTTTTTTTTGTCTTTTTTTTATTCTCTGCATCCACTAACAATTTAGATGGGTACCGGTAGTCCATCGGTGTCTGACTACATTGCTAAGGTTGAAAAGACCATCAGAGATAGTGGCTTGAAGAGCACTTTGCACAGTGCTGGTACCACCATTGAAGGTGAGTGGTCTGAGGTCATGGACTTGATTGGAAGATTGCACGAGACAGTGCATGAGATGGGTGTCTTGAGGATTCAAAGCGATATCAGAGTTGGTACAAGAATTGATAAGAAGCAAACAGCTGCCGATAAGGTTCGTGTTGTTGAGCAGAAGATTGAGAAGATGAAGAACTAAGATATTTTATACGTGAGGGAAAGGAGGTGAGCTATGTTCTGCTCTAGCCCCAAGTAACCTCTGCGTATGCCGGACTATAGTATGATCAGACACCCAAAATATGCAGGATTATACAGATTTTACAGAACTGTGCAGACAAAATCTCACTTCCTAAACCATGTATCTACAGTCGCCCTTGAACTGTCAGTTGCATGCCATTTACTTCTACTCATACTAACGCAAAAATTTTTTATCTCTGTTCTGGATGTTTTAACATGCTTCGGTATCATTTAAATGCCTCCTATCACAACTGACTTTATAACGGTGTAATCATCAAGACCATACTTGGATCCTTCTCTTCCAAATCCAGACCAGCCAACACCTCCAAATGGCAAGGCACACTCGGTGATAGCGCCAGCATTGACACCAACCATACCGCACTGTAGCTCTTCGGCAACTCTAAATAGTCTAGCATAATCTTTGGTGTAGAAATATCCTGCTAATCCGTATTCAGTGTCGTTAGCCCAGTTTAGAGCATCGTCTTCAGTTTCGAACTTGATCAGAGGCACAAGAGGTCCAAATGTCTCCTCCTTGTTAACAACTGCCGTCCTTGGTACATTGCCTAAAACAGTTAGCTCATGGAAGTAAGGGCCAAGATGTTTGGCGGGCTTACCACCAGTGAGAATCTTAGCACCCTTTCCGATAGCATCCTTGATTTGGGAGGCCACTTTTTGAACTGCCCTTTCATGGATTAAAGGACCGTGAGTGGTTTCTGGATCAAAACCGTTTCCTAGCTTCAATTGTTCAACCTTTGCGGTCAATTTCTTTGCAAACTCATCATAAATACCGCTTTGAACGTACAATCTGTTGGCGCAGATACAAGTCTGACCTGATTGTCTTAGCTTTGAGGCAATTGCGCCATCAACAGCCTTTTCAACGTCTGCATCATTGAACACTATGAATGGAGCATTACCGCCCAACTCAAATGAAAGCTTCTTCAATGTGGAAGAAGATTGAGACATCAAAAGCTTACCAACGCCAGAGGATCCGGTAAAGGATATCTTCTTAATAAGTGGAGACTCGCAAAACATCTTTCCAACCTCAGGAGTTCTCTTCTGGTCCACAGGAAGGAGATTGATGAGACCCTTTGGGAAACCAGCTTGCTCTGCCAATGCACCAATTGCCAATGCGGATAATGGCGTTTCGGTAGCAGGCTTGATGACAGAAGTGCATCCAACTGCAACAGCAGCTCCAACCTTTCTAGTTATCATAGCGGTTGGGAAATTCCAAGGAGTTAGAATTCCAACAACTCCCACAGGTTGTTTGAATGTCAGAATTCTCTTAGAGTTGTCAGCAGAAGGAATGGTGTCTCCGTACACTCTTGGAGCTTCTTCTGAAAACCACTCAAAAAAGGAGCTACCGTATTTAACTTCTCCCCTTGAGTCAGCAAGTGGCTTTCCGTTTTCAGCGGTATTTATTCTTGCCAAGTCCTCGGCGTTTTCAACCATCAAATTGTATAGCTTTCTAAGAAGAATGCTTCTCTGCCTACCGGTGGTCTCCTTCCTGAATTTATCAAAAGCAATCTTTGCATCTTGGATAGTCCTCTCAATAATATCGGTGGGAGTGTTAATCACTCTAATGATTTCCTCACCGGTAGCCGGGTCCTCGACAGCAAAAGTGTCCTTGGTGTCATAATACCACTCACCATTGATGTAGGCGCCGGTTTTGATTAAGCTAGTATTTTTAATGCCATACTTCTTGGCAAAGTTCTGAATTTCGGAATCAGAAGACATCTATAAGATAAGTGCTATGTGATAAGAAGGTTTAAGAAAGTTCCGGCTAGCGGATAATGTCAGGCTTTTATAACAGGAAATTTCTACCGCTAGATCTACCCCACACTTTTTATCCTTCCTTAGCGGTTATGCGCCGAGGACCCGAGCGGGAAACTAACGAAATTTTTCACTCAAAACGGAGATGGACGTACGCCTACTGTAGGAAACCCAGGGAACTTGGAAAGAAGAAATTTTGCAGATCAGTGTGTCGCCAGATACAGTATAAGATACCTGCAAAAGGCGACTGTGCAGGTATGTATATTTGCAGCCTAGATATCGGTAGTTTCACACCGGTACATGAGTTGTTTAACGGATTTTGCACTTGAAAATTTGCATGCCGCTAACCGCCCCAGCTGGAGAAATCCACACTGTAATTGGCGGCTTCTTCTGGTAGCAAATGCGGCACACGAACACAGCGCAAACTCGCCCAAACAGTAGATGTCAGAAAAATTTTGCCAAACCTACGAAGATTATGGCTATATAATTGGCAGCCACACTGTGTGGTAGCCGCTGCAAAAGTTGGCTAGATCGCGGATTTAATATATGGAAGGAAGCTTGGAGGCAGGCTGGGAGTCGTCCTATCTGGAAAAAACACGCAAAAATCCGCAGTTTAAACCAACATACTGGTGATCTGCGAGTGATTATCGCTGACTGAAAGTAGGAGGAGAGCTTTGATTGCTCCATTACTCCACTGCTCGAATGTACAATTGCTGTAGCTGGTGATTGGGCTTGCTTTATAATTCTAGCTTCGCCAAATGAGTACAACTTGAACGAGTTGGAAGGCCTGGCTTACCAAGTTAATATGGCAAGGTCTTACTAGGACTTAATTATAAATTGCTGGAGTGCTTGGAATTTCCCGATCAGATATTCAGAGCACTGTTTAACTCTCTGCCGGATATCGCACACCTATATCCGGTGGCTTCATCGTCTACCCTCGGTGCTTCTATGGCGATCGTGTGTTATCAGCAAGTATAATCGGAGGAAAGAGATGCCCAAATTTGCTCCAGACTTTTTGATTTTTCGCCAATGATAGCTGCAATCCTGGTGACTCGTCCGAAGCTGCTGCCAGCTGGCGGCGAGCATATTTACTTAGGCTTTGTAGGAGATCAGGTCTGCTGCACGTCCCCCTGCCTGCACTAATTGCACGGCTTGACTTTCACGGACTGATATCTGGCATCCGGCTCTGATTTAACCACAGCAGCAGTAAGTAGTAACCGTATACTTAGAAAAGTGTAGGGTTCGAGCTCACACGCTCTCTTGGTACTTTTTCGGTACTATGTTTGGGTCTAAGGCAGTATAGAGCAGCTGCTGATGGCATTATCTTCGTCGACGCAGATTCCTGATCTGATCCCAATGTAATTTACTGCCGAGATTATTGTGAGTAGACGCATAAGCCTATGAGGGCATTATATTGCTAGATACATTACAGAAACAAAACAATTAACAAGGAACAAAGTCTGCTGGAAAATGCGATGAGTCAATATTCAAGATCTATACTCCGGCCAATCTCGCATACGTTTTCTCTCCGGTCGAGCTGGATAAGCCAATCAATCGCTGCTTCACTTAAGCGCCGTAACAAAATTACCTGTTTGGGTAGTTAGCAGCGATAGCAGATTACAGCCGGTTTTACTTCCCTGAACATCATTGATGAACTGTACGGTTATATTTATCCACCAGGAAACGTCTACATAAACTATTAGACCTTTATCGAGCGAAATACTGGTTGATTTCACTGCACAGTCGTCCTCTCTTCTTCATCCCCACCTCCACCTTCCTCCACCAGCCGCCCCTTCAGGTAATTTCTCCACGGCGCTCCTGAGGAAAAATTTTTTCATCAGCTCATATGACTCTTCCCCAAATATCTTTGTCGAGATTGTGTGACAATATAAATATAAGGGATGAGTTCACAATTGAGAAAAAAATTTAGCTTCACTATCTCCGGCTTATAAACACATATACATACACAATGTCTAAGGGTAAGGTTTGTTTGGCATACTCCGGTGGTTTGGATACATCCGTCATCTTGGCCTGGTTGATTGAAGAGGGTTACGAAGTCGTTGCTTTTATGGCCAACATCGGTCAGGAAGAAGACTTTGAAGCCGCCAAAAAGAAGGCTTTGGCAATTGGTGCCACCAAGTTCGTCTGCGTTGATGTGAGACAGGAATTCGTTGAGAAGGTTTTGTTCCCTGCTATTCAAGTCAATGCCATCTACGAAAACGTCTACCTTTTGGGTACTTCGTTAGCTAGACCAGTGATCTCCAAGGCTCAAATTGCCGTTGCTGAGCAGGAAGGTTGCTTTGCCGTTTCCCATGGTTGTACTGGTAAGGGTAATGACCAGGTTAGATTTGAGCTTTCTTTCTACGCATTGAAGCCAGATATTAAGGTTATTGTTCCATGGAGAGACCCTGTCTTTATCAAGAGATTTGCTGGTAGAAAGGATCTTTTGGACTATGCCGCTGCCAAGGGCATTCCTGTCCATCAGACAAAGGCCAAGCCTTGGTCTACCGATGAGAACATGGCTCATATATCTTACGAAGCTGGTGTTTTGGAAGACCCAGACCACACTCCTCCAAAGGATATGTGGAAGTTGACTACCGACCCAACAGATGCTCCTGATAAGCCAGAGAAGTTCTCTCTTGAATACAAGAAGGGAATTCCTGTCAAGTTGACCCTAGAGGACGGTAAAGAGTACACGGACCCCGTCGAGCTTTTCTTGGCTGCCAACCACCTCGCTAGAAGAAACGGTGTCGGTAGAATCGATATCGTCGAGAACAGATTCATCGGTATCAAATCCAGAGGTTGTTATGAAACTCCTGGTTTGACTATCTTGAGAAGATGTCATATCGACCTTGAAGGTTTGACTTTGGACAGAGAGGTTAGAGCCATCAGAGATCTCTACGTCACCCCAACTTACTCTAGATTGCTGTACAACGGTATGTACTTCACCCCTGAGCACGAGTATGTCAGAAGCATGATTGCTCCATCCCAAAAGACTGTCAACGGTGTTGTCAGAGCTCAGTGTTACAAGGGATCTCTAAGCATTCTCGGTAGATCCTCCTCTACTGAGCACTTATACGATGCCACTGAATCCTCTATGGATGAGCTTACTGGTTTCGATCCTCAAGACTCTACTGGATTCATTGCCGTCCAATCCATCAGAATTAAGAAGTACGGTAAGAAGGCCAGAGAAGATGGCGGTTCTTTAGAACTATAAATGATTAATGATCACTCTTGAGTATTTTGCTGCCCTGTATAGCTTCTTCAATAAATAAGGATAAAGATAGTACGACTATTATCAAATTGTAGATGGTAAATTATTTCAGGACGTAGATGAGAGTATACATTTGACTGGGGGATAACCATACCCGTATGGCATTTCTTTTCTTGTTTACCTATTGCACGACTGCAAATTATTCTATCACTTTTGTCATGCAATAATATGTCAAAAAAAAGTAAGGTATCAAATGGTAAAAAATATAAATGATGCCTGCACCCACACTGGGAGTCGAACCCAGAATCTTTTGATTAGAAGTCAAACGCGTTAACCATTACGCTACGCGGGCATTTTCGAAGGTATTCACTTTTAAGCTAATACACTATGTAAAAGTTTGTGTTTGTTATTTTATTGCATTGATTTTATCAATAGTTTCTGATGTCGAAATACGTTAAAAGTATCTTATGGTCTAGATGTCAATCTTTGTAACTTACGCTATCATTAATTATTTATTAAAGTTTATAATTCTATTAATTTATAGTGCACATTCAACATTTTCGTGATTTACGGAAAATAGGCCGGATAATGTGTAATTGGCCACATTCAACCAGGAAGCCCATAAATTACGATTTTGGATACCATCCATTAGTGATTGAATGTAGAATATCTCATTCTGATATGCAGAAACGGGCCAGTACTTATATCGCTTGGAGGCAAGAAGAAGAATATCATATCCTAGAACTATTAGAGCTCTTGGATCTCTCTTCTGTACCATCTCAACATATGTACGAGGAAGGGCAACTAGATGACGTGAGAGAACGCCGTATAAATCGTATTCTAATGGTGGGGAATCCTTTTGATGGATATCAAAATTGTCGACTGGTGGATAGGCCCTATCCCTGGGGATGTCCCGATTTTTTTCCTCGGACATCGATTCCAAAGGGACATATCGAATAGACTTTATTGGATTCGGAGAGTCTACTATATTTGCGTAAGCCCTAAATTCTAATCTCAACCTGCCAATCATTTGAACTAGGCATGCTCTTTCTGCTGTTTTAAGTGGATACACGAGTTTGCCATATTCAGGAGAATTCTCCTGATGGTATGTAACATCCAATAGACCAAACAAAAACTCTGGAAAATACACTGCTGGATCGTTGGAGTAGTTGCTCAAGTAATAACGAGAGCATGACTCATCAATTAAAGTAGAGGATGGGCAGCTGGTAGTGTAATCGTTATAGATCTTACCCAAGTAATCACCCATTTCAAAGTAAGTAGAGTCTGCAACATGGTAGTTCGGGGAAGCTGTGTAATAAAATATCTGGAGCACAGTGGATAGCAAGAGCGCAGAGACCTTGGTATTATTTTCTATGACAGACACCTCCTTGGAGTAAGAGTAGAGCGAGCGTGAGAAGTGATAATCGCCGATTTTTTCATAAGCTTCTCTGTCTAAATTAAGCACCTCATCATGACCTATCATGATGTGCTGGAAGTAAAGATCCTGAGCAGCACAGGCTAAAAATATATGATATAAAAAGTCATACATCGGAGCCAACTGGGTTAGCTTTATTATGAAGTTTCTGGAGCAGTTATCGCTGCTTAACCGGAATGGGAGCGTGTTGCATGCATAGAATTGAAGCCGGAGGTTCAACTCGGTAAAGAATGTGTAATTCATTATGCACTTCGGCACGTTGAGATCCTGGACGTAAGAAAATGTCGTCCTGTTCGATATGAATAGAGGGTGGACTGGATCGGTGGTAATGGACTGAAGCGGGCCATTGAGTGCCATGCCATTGCCAGAGGCAAGAAGTGCAGGATTATCGATCGCTGATATCTGGAACCCTGATGAAAGATCTGCCGGGTTTGGTGGTATAAGGTTGGTGTGGCCGGCCGAAATCTCGGGGTAATTGAGATTGTCGAAACCTGACGAATCGGCGGTGGCAGAGCTGTCGATCCAGCTATTTGTCTGCGGTGGAGCCACTGCAATGGCTGACACTGTGGCAGAGTCATATGGGGAAGCTGCTGTCGTGTTCTGCAGGTGTGATCCAACGGCCTGGTTAACAGCCCGACTGGCTGGCTGATATGCAGAAACAAAAGAGTCATTTGGCGGAGCCTGATCAGATGCAACGGTTGCTACAACAGTGTTTGGGCCTGCGATGTAGGTCGAGGAGCTGGAGGCAGGGCTCTGAGATAATCTGGAGAAGTCGAACGTGGTAACGTCGACAGGCAACTGTGGACGACCATCGAGCCTGCCAGAGATTTCAAAGGAGTTTTGTTGTTGTTGTTGTTGTTGTTGTTGCTGCTGGTGCTGCAACTTCTTGTTATCGAGTTTCGACTTCTTGCGCTTTGTTTTGCGTGGGGCAACAGGCAGGTAAATGCACTGGAGACCTCTTTTTTTGCATCTTAAACATGTGGGCTTTGTTTCATCGCACTGAAATAATAAAGAAATCGAATTAGTACGCTATATCACAGAAAAGCGTGTCTGATAACTTACCTTTATTCTCCTTTTCTTGCACATAGTACATCCTGTCTTCGTTTTGGTATGAGTACGTCTAGAAAACGACATGTTTTCATCTCGGCGTTGAAAGGCAAATATAATTCTGCGCTTAGTAGAAAGAAAAGGATATGTTAATGATGATAGTGAAAAAAAAATTAAAGAGTAAAGTAATAAAAATAGGGCTAAAAAAGAAGGTATAAAATGAGAATAATAGCAAATGCTCAAGCCATAAATAAATGGCTCAGTAGTAAGATGAATTTAGGTGATAACAATAGAGGAAGCAAAAGAAACAAGCAGAGGTAGGCGAGAGGTTAAAAAACGAAATGCAAGGATAGTGATAGTGGGCACGGGCACACAATGTGGGAAGCTAGGAAAAAAATAGGAAAAATAAGTAGAAGAAGGAATTGGTGGAGCACCAAATGGGCTAAAGGGACCCATAAGTATACAATGCCGGAGTTAAGAAAACAAGAAAAGGAAAAAAAAAAATATTGGCAGAACGGAGGGTAGTAGTCAAACCAATTAAGTTCGGGACGTGTTGCCGTAATGTCTCCTATTTGAAAATGTTGTTATTTTAAGCACTAACACAAAAAATAAGGAGTTCCACTTCTGAGGTATCAAATACTAGGCGTGGTGGATATTGTTGATCTGATGATCTGGGAAGTTTTCCCGTAATATCAACAACGTGAGATGAGGAGGGCTGCTGTAGAGAGATGGAGGTGGCCAAGGGGTATAGTGTAGGGCAACGACGATTTCTCATGGAAGTTGCCGCCACTGCACATGAAGCAAAGAAGGGGTGAAAAAATGATGCTTTGCTGCATGGAACACATTGTTGGTAGCCTGATCGTCTGTACCTGTGATTAAAGTGAACGACTATTGGTGGTATATTATCAAAGATCAAGGTTGTTACCATTGCGTCACGGGAACTGCAATATAGTCAAAAGGAAAATTGCTTTTTTGAAGCCAGGTAACGAAGAAAAAACTAGACGAAATTGACTATTACGGAGGAAAAGTTGCCGAACGTAGCTGTTTCAGGAAATAAATGAAGGGGGTGGGCACCAGATTTCCAAAAATATTATTGTGCTGCTTGCCAACAATGTTATCTCCGGAAGATAGTGGACTATAACTGGCACAAACAATTCCTGCATTCGACTCAGCTGCCTATTTGGACAGCCGTGGAGCGTCTATGTAACAAAAAGCAATTTAGGGGATTACATGGTCAAAAACAATTTTTTCACCCAAAAGGAGAGTTACGAAAGTTCTATAATTAGGTCCCCGCTTGAAAGACTGTGTTCAAACGGCATTATTTTTTTTCTCACTATTCCAAAGGTAGGAAGCTCCCGGGGGAAAGAAAAAAAAAAAATAGAAAAAAGTAATAAAAAGCGGGATCGAAGTTCAAAAAAAAAAAATAACCAAATAAATTAATTGTGAATGCATAATTAGGTATTTCCGTGCTTCTAGATTACCTTGCGGAAAAAACTTTGAGCATGCAGCTCATGCAGTAATAATACATTAAGCAATGCGGCCCTTTCTTTTTTCTTTGTTTCCATTTTTCCGTCCGCTACTTGGACATGCTGAAGGAAAGGTAATTAAACGCTTGATCGCGGAAATCGTCTTCCATGGCATGCCCACTTAACTCCTTTGAACGGTAATACATTGTGGTTTAGAAATGGAAATCAGAGGCAGCAAAAATAAGAGAAATGATCATCAAGTAGATCGGGAAAAGCGTTCCAACCACTAGGACACAGTGACCGATCTCTGACCGATCTCGGGGAATTCACACAGAATGGTTCTAGGCGGATACCGGAAGGCAAGGTGCTTACCCGAAAATTATGTTCCATGCGCTGTGTATCCACACAATACAATCGGGTCGGATATGTGAGTATGCTCGGGACAATATCCCTCTATATGCAACCTAGCAGGTATAATTTTGCTGTACCTTGATGATAACTGATTTGGAACCGTTACATTTTTTAAGATAGTAATAATGTGGTTAAAGGGGGCAGCCGCTAGCCTGTATTTTTAATAGACAATAAAGGGAATAAATCTATTCCCTATTTAGTCCAGAAGATGACGACTACGCAAATTGCTAAATCCGGTTGGTTTGAAAAACACTTGGGACAGGTCGCCCATAAAAATCTTGTTCCACTTTTGAGGTGGCAGAAATGAATTTGAAAGCCGCATGATACTGACCAATGACTGTGAAACTACTATCGTTATATCTGTCGAATATGAACTTCTTCCCCTATCTTCGAAGCAAATTGTCTTATGTCGTTCAATCTGGTCACCCGAATTTGATTCGAAGGGAAGAACTTAAGGCTTGCTTAAAGGTTAGTTCGGGAAGTGTGTGCCCGTTTTGGCAGCGTAATGAGTAGCCTAAATTATGTTCTTATCCTTTCTTAGTATTCCTTGAATTTGTATTAGAATTCAACCTGTACATATGCAAAAGGCAAAATTAGATCGCTAACCACCGTAGATATTTTGAAACCAAAAAAAGTGGATTGTTTAAATCAGCCTGCGGTAGCTACTCTACTTCAGGTATCGTAAAATAGCGGTTTGGCTACGTAGACTAAGGGCATTTTGAATAGTGGAAGCAATCTATAGATAGCACTTGGTAATAAATCACCAGTTAGGCTATCTAAATGCTGCAGGGGTGAATGGTTTAGTGAACATTGTCGGAAATTGTAATCAGTTGTTAACTTAAGGGTCAATGAATCTGGAATTTCATAGGTAGCAATGAATACGTACAAAATCCAGAGACCTCTTGATCTGTGGTTTCTCGGGTACCTGATTATGCAAAATCATGTATTGTGTTCCTGTATGATAAACAGGCCTTACTTTTATCCAATAGAGGTGTGAGTTGATCTCTAAATTGGTCACCTATAATATAAGCAAAAA
Organism: Allodekkera sacchari; assembly: GCA_030565225.1. NCBI lineage: Eukaryota > Fungi > Ascomycota > Pichiomycetes > Pichiales > Pichiaceae > Allodekkera > Allodekkera sacchari. Next base: position 184,133 of record JAJMBG010000007.1, read on the forward strand.
TGCCGCCGGTGGCATATTTATTATTTTGGTTTTGTTTTTCTGGTCATCATTGGTTTCCTTGAATATTCACGATCAGTTATTGGTATGCGTTCATAATTACCTAATTTATTTGAATTCCATCTTTAAGCAGTCAGAAAGCACCAGAAAAATAGAAATTCCAAAAATCCAGAATGCCAATATACTTATTCTGATATTGTGCTAACTTTATCGCTTTCATTTCTGATGGTTCACCTTCAATATTTGGCGTAAACAACCTGATCTAAAAGTTACAGCAAGCAAGGATTAATAGCAACCTACTTAAATTGTGTCTCGGCATCGTGAACGGCGAATAACGCAGGAAATCAGCTTCTTCGACTTGCTCTTTGACTGCACTTCTGGCTCTCTCTGGTTTTTCAACTTTGTATTCAAACGTTTCTGGCTTAGAATTTTAATCACCGTCATCTTACACTATAGACTTGCAGCCTGGATAGTTCAACTACTTCTAGCTGCTCTACACCATGTCTCAGGCAGTCAGATTTGCAAACTCCCATATCTGAAGTCCTCCATAGTACCATTTTTCAAACTTGGACAGCCTCCACGAAAAGAATAATGAACTTTAAATGCGGACATAAACTGAGGAAGTCTTTCGGTCCACTATTTGTCACCGGAACATTTGGCTTCCTTTCTTGGGTTCTAGAAATCGGTGCGAGAGAAAAATCGAGTTTCCCCTTTTGGTCTCGATATTTGCCGAAAACGCTATTCTCTCGAGCGCAATTTTCATGCTGCGGCATGCTGCGGCATGCTGCTACCTTCAACGCTGGCTACTTGGCTGCAAGAAGTATTGAACTCCAGGGAATGTGAGAGCAGCATTCAATACATGTCACGTTTCTGGAACAGAATGTGCTCCTAGGACTCAGTGCAATCTTGTTCACAAACCTAGGCCGATGAAGCTCTACTGTTACATGTCTGCTCACCACCCCGAGAACCTTGACTGTCTTTTTTTTTTTTGTTTTTTTTTGTATTTATTTTTTCTTCGTCACTTAGTAACCCCCATCCTCTCTTTTTCTTAAGGTCTTGAACCTTGTAGAAAGTTTTTATATTTACGAACCGCTGAATCACAGGCGTCTACACAACTGGGTAGTTTGCCAGACTAGACGTGAACCGTTGGTATGATGGCATGCTCCATTGACTAATGAAAACAAAGACAAGTCAGCAAAGTAAAGCAAGCTGAAAGTTGCTAATATTCCGCTAGAATGCATCTGATAAAGCTTTAGCCAATACACCATTTACCCCACGAAGCACAGAAAATCCCTGTGGATTATCTTCTACCATTGATCTTAGAATTTCCAGACGAAATACGTACGGGATCTTTATCAACTCCTCTGGTTTGGCAGGTAATTCTGATACTTTAATCTTTTTAAAGCCGTCCTGTTAGGCATTCATTTAAAATTTATGGCTGCAAAGTCAACTGTTTCTTTAGCGATGATGTCGTATTCAATGGCATAAACTTATGGCTATCGGTTAAAGCAAGGATAAAGGTGAAATTCAATATACAGAAATTAAGAATATAAAGAAACTTGGTTCACCATCAAAATACACACAACTATTATACAATGAAAATGAGATAGATGGTCAATTAAAGATCGGGTAATCTTCCCTTTGTCTTGCCATAGTTCTTGCGGCGATTATGAAGTAACATATGGCGAAAATATGCGAGGTACTTATTGCTCTTTTTTCCGTCAAACTTTTGGACTTTGATTATTTCAAAGCACCTATGACATTTCACCACATTGACAACATTTTCAACATCCCCTTTTGTCTTCAAAGTTTTTCTTTCAGTTGCATTTCCAACCATTTCTGGAAATGGCATCTCACTTCCATCAGAGTAAACTCCATGCAATTTGCTAACGTGATGTAAATAGTTGGAGTCTTTCCGGTCAAAAAATAGTTTATTAATATCACCATCATTATGGCAATAAGGGCATAAGCCTTCACCATCTCCCTCGATCTCGCCATTTGTTAGACGTCGGTATCTTACGACCAATGGTTCATAATAATTGGCCTTAATACCAGAATATCTATTAGGAAGTGTCATTGAAGCTTGACGTCTGTTTTGTTTGTAAACAAAATATTCATCATCCTGAAAATTGTTGATGTTGAGACCATTGAATTGAATAAATGGAAATAGATTTAATCCAAAGATGGCATCAACAACCGACTTCTCTTTTAAGTTGAAGAAGTGGTTGATTCTAATTGATCGAACCTTCTTGTTGGATTTTTTAGGTGAGTATATCCTTGGTATTCCGTTCTTTGAAACCCTGTTCAGCGGTTGCTTTGGGTTTATCTTGTTCAATCCTATCTTCATCACGGCAGGTGAAGCTAAGATTTCGCATTTTTTTGCAGAAATGTCAATTTGATTTTCTCTCTTCGGAAAAAAATGGAAATCATCCTCAAACTCTAATTCACCTTTCAGATTGTTGAAATTGATCTCTGTACTGAAAATGTCCCCCAAAGTCGCATTCTGAAGTGATTCAACTTTGTTGAATTCATGATCATGAAAATGCTCCGAAGATGCTCCAATTGGTGGTTCACCTGCGGCAGCCTCAGAACCCGAAATTCCAACCCCAGCAGAAAATCTTGTTTGAAAGACTTGGTTGCTCCCCAAATTTAATTCAAGAATTAGTTCGTCGTCAGACTCTAGCTTGTGATTTAAGCCGTTTGAAGAGCTTGGAGATATAATTTCAGCGGCTGTCTCAGCAGTATACTTCTCCGTAAATAACGAGTTGCCACTGAAACTTGTTCTGGTACTACTACTCTCTTTGTTTTCTTTATTCCCTTTGTTCGGACCAGAGAAATGTTCTTTAGAGATTGGTAGCTCATCCTGTGAGGTTGTAGGATCGAAGCTAAGAAATTCGTCGAATTCGTTTTGGCAGTTCATTGCAAGCATCCTCCCTACCTCATCGTCGGAGTAGATGTTGTCGTCAAATAAACTGTCAATTAGGGCATCTGCATTGTTAAACAATTCCATTGGACTAGATATAACGAATGAATTAAGCATGTGAAAGGAATAACTCAAATTAAAGACCTACAGGCTCCTTTTAAATCATTTTTTGCCACCAAAATCGGTAGTTCTACCAGAAAATTTAGTTTCATTTAATTCAGATCATTAAATTTTGTCTGAAGGGCGTTCTGGCTAGATCTGAAAGACTTGATCACTTCCTACGGACTGTTTGCAAAACATAAAAAAGAAAAGCACCATTGTACTTATATGCAATGCTGGGAAGAGAAATATTTGGTAGCACCGTTATGCATGACAGAAATATGTGTATTTCTTGGAAGAGATAGTTTTAAGGGACCAAATCGTCACATATAAATTAAGTTATAACTCTTATTGTTTTAATACGGGTCTTGTTCTTGGTTCAAACTATGCTAGGACGATGCTGACTTAGTACTCGTGTGAACACAGTTGCATGTCATTAGTACAGATAAGGATCCGAGTTTGGCGTGTTTAATAAAGGTGGCAATAAGATGGACCCTAAATTAATTCTGAGCAAAAATATACGTAACCTTCTGGGAAAAGCAAAATTTATTTCTTTTTAGGTCCAAAATTGGCTGTTCCATTATCCTTTTGTGTCAAGAAATTGGTCTAATGTTAGAGAGTGGTCATGGGTACTTCCTGATTAGGGTTGACGCTGCTGCCAAGACGGCCCGTAAATCAAATCAAAAGTTTCTGCAAGCCATTTTTAGTGTTCTTCTCATCTGTAGGGTAACCACGTTTACAGTGTGGGGTTGCCGCCATTTTGTTCTTTTTTAGTTCGGGTTGCATCTATTTCCTTGTCCTACACTGAATCTTTTGTTCTCTTTTTGTTCCTCCCGAACTCTTGTAATTGGTTACCTCTGAGTCCTGATTCCTGTACACAAGAGTAAATTGTTTACATTACATTCAAGCTCTACTTCACTAATACAAACTCTACTTTTCTCCATTTAGTATATACTTGCGAGCGGTTTATACCTGCTTTCCCCCGTATTTATGCCTCCATTCTTCAATCTTCTTCTCATCTATTCTGTTAAACAAATACTGAGGCTTGTTAATACAGTGGCCTCCCTGTATCCACATATCAAACTTATCTGGAATTCTCAGAGCTGGGGCGTTCAAGATGTGCTCAATCAATTCAGACGTAGCAGGCATGTATGGAGAGATAAGGGCGGAAACCAAGTAGACAATATTAAGACCGATGGCAACAACTGCATCAGCCTTGTCTGGGTGATCCTTGTAAAGGGAATTGTCCAGCTTGTTGTCTTGCAAGAATTGATTTCCTTTAGCAGATGTAAGCATGGCAGTTTCCAATCCCTTTCTTTCGTGAACTCCTTCTAAATCATTATTGTATGTAGCGATTAAGCGGTTCAAATTCTCAGAGACTCTGGCGAAGTCCGGACAATTTTTCACATCATAGTCTGGAACCACACCATTGTACTTAGCGTTAACGTATTTAACAATTCTGTTAACAAAATTACCCAGGTTGGATAGCAATTCACTATTGTTCTTGGTAACAAACTCGGCCCAAGAAAATTGGGAATCTTGAGTCTCAGGACGGATAGAGGCTAAATAATATCTCCAAACAGAAGGTGAAACACCGGTTTCCTTGGCATTGTTACCAAAAACTCCGATACCTCTGGACTTAGAGAACTTACCACCTTCGTACTGTAAATATTCGGTGGTGTTCAAATGGTGTAGCATTGTCCACTTGTCACCGGTACCAATCTCAGAGGCTGGGAAAACAACGGTATGGAATGGAACATTATCCTTACCCATGAATTGATAAAGCTTAACATGATCTGGATTCTTCCACCACTCCTTCCAGCCATCAGTGTAGTTTGCAGTGATTGATATATAACCGATAGTAGCATCAAACCAAACATAAAGAACCTTGTCCTTAAATTCCTTTAACGGAACAGGAGTACCCCAGACTAAATCTCTGGTGATACATCTTGGCTGCAATCCTTCCTTCAACCAAGAGTTGGTGATCGTCTTAGAATTTCTGGACCAGAAACCATCAACAGAAGCCTTTTCAATCCATTTCTTCAATTTCGGTTCCAATTTATCTAATGACAAGAAGATATGGGTAGAATGTCTTGGTTCCGGACTTGCGTTATCCAACTTACAACGAGGATTGATCAACTCAAATGGGTTCAACAAGGCACCACATTTATCACATTGATCACCTCTTGCATCTTCATAGTGACACTTTGGACATTCTCCCTCGACATATCTGTCAGCTAAATATCCATTGTGAACAGGACAGTAAAGCTGTTTCATACTATGCTGTTCTAGGAATCCTTTGTTGTATAATTTCATAAAAATATCCTGTGAGATCTCAGTCTGTTTCTCAGTCGTTGTTCTGCCAAAATAGTCAAAGCCGATTTCAAACCAGTCATAGACTTCAGCGTGTATTTTGTGATACTTATCACATAATTGTCTTGGAGTCACCTTCTCCTCCAATGCCTTGGTTTCAGTGGCAGTACCGTACTCATCGGTACCACAGATGAATAGAGAGTTAAAGTTTCTCCTTTTGCAGTATCTGGCAAAGATATCTGCACTAAGCACAGAACCCACAATGTTACCTAAATGTGGGACATTATTAACGTAAGGCAAGGCAGAGGTAATCAAGATATTTCTTTCTCCCTCCTTTGGAGCGATCTTTCCTGTTTGTTTCTTAACAGCAAATCCGTCCAGAACATTCACCTTACCGGTGTTCTTGGCCTTCGGACGTTCGAGCTGAGTATTTTGTAGTGCATCCTTAATACCGGCAGAAACCTGCTCGGAAAACTTCGACCACCACTCGTATAGAGGAGAGGAACCCTTCTCCTTCGAAAAAAGAGGATAAAGTGTGGCGAAGGTTAGGATTTGGATGCTGGACTTAGGATCGGCTTCCTTGAAGGAAACCTCAGACAATTGACTCAAGATGGAAGAGTCGTACTTTCCAGCCTTGAAAATTGCGCTCAAAATTTCCTCCACAGAACTGATTTTGAACTCATCAGCACCACCTTTCTTGAAAGTAGCACTTAAGTACTTGACAATGGTATTTGGCTCGATCAATTCGAATCCTGTCTTGGAGTTTAGCAAAGTAGAGAACTTTTCTTCTTCAGGATCGACTGAGAGCTTCAGCCCGTTCTGGAAGACCGAACTGGCTATGGCCAACTTCAAGTTGGTAACTAATGTACCAAAATCAGAGCCTTTAGCAGCGAATAGCTTAAACGATGACATGATAAAGCTTGTTCTTAGATGCAATGTCTCTAGTGACGATGACTAAGATGATTTTTGCGGAAAAAAATTTTTTGTCATTGGTGTGAGGGTGTGTAGAGCCCCGAGATTGAGGAGTTGGCAAGATAGATGAAGCTGATAAAAAAAAAAAGAGAAGCCTTGGGAACAGTGATCACACGTAGGAGAAGAGGCAAGTATATGCGATCATGAAGATATCAAAGAGAATCCGGATAAGCCGGGAAAAGTTGGGCCACAAAATATGACGGTGCATGAAGAAAGTGAGGTTGTGGATATCCGTAGCATTATTTGTTCTAGGAATCGAGACTGTAGTATGTGCCTGAAATTGTAGCACTGCAACTCGGAGTAGGCATGGTTCTTAATTCATTTTGTTTCCTTCTGATTTCCAATTGCAGCGGGTTCGGTAGCAACGGTGGTGTATACTTCCTGGATCACAGGTCTCGCCGCTCGAGTAGGAATGTGCTTTATTCCAGGAATTCATTGCTCCCGGTAAACTTCAGCAGCACCGATTCTGCCGGTTAAGCCACTCCACCCGCATTGCCTTCTTACGGTGGTTCTGGCCAACTGCATGTTGGCAGGCATTGCTTCTGTTGGCAGATTGTCACTATATACAGTCTAACGAGCAGCCAGCAACCTGCAACCTGCACAAGCCAACATTGCATCGTGGCAATATTGGTTTTGAACCACCATCCAGACCTCCGGTAATTCGGCATCGATTTACAACCACCATGAATAAATTGCACCTTGGTGGTGATTCGATCTTCTTCAAGGGAACCGGCAACACTGTTACTGGTCAACTAGCAGGCACATAAATCAACTAAGTTAACTACTCCAATCACAAGGTTTACTCGATCTTCAAGCCCTAAAGCTCATTGGCAACTGAGTTGGCGCCAGCTTCTGCTTCGGGCTTATTCTGTGTGGTAATAGCTTCATCTTGCATCGGCTCTGCTTTCTCTTCTTCACTGGTTCTGACTCCATTCTTCTTTGTAACAGCCGTACTCTCTTCGCCAACAGCCGTACTCTCTTCACCGACAACCTTACTCTCTTCGCCGACGACCTTACTCTCTTCACCAACTCCTTCCTTTCTTTCAGCCATTCGTCTTGTCGGAGACATCACACCAACGGTTCCGTCGGCATGTATATACCCCGGTAATTCCCGCTTGATCTCGGCCTCCCATTGGACAAACGGCTGCTTTGCGTCTTCGCCATACAAAGCATCCAATTGGCCCTCTAGCTGTTGCTGCGACGACATCAACATTTCGAGACCAGTCACAGTCGGATCGAGTGCTTTGGCCTGGAATTCTTCCATGCTCTTAGGCAGCTGCACAAAGTTGTACGGGATGATTGCAGGCTTAGGCTTGTGGAGTGAGCCTGGTTTTACTATAAGAGGAATCTGTGCCAATATAGGGTTGGATTTGGAGTCCATGGGCATCTAAGATCAAATCAAATATACTTTCTGAAGCGTAGGAAAGAGTTACTGCATATGGAGCAAATCGCGCATGTATGCGAGAGAACCATGTATGCGAGAGCCAGTAAAGGCAGTGTGCGTCGTGCAAGTAAGTAGCACAGAAAGCGGGGAGTAGATGTAGATAAGTTCCAGGAAAAACAGGGAGGGAAAAGGTGAAGCTGGGCAAATATTCGGCGGAAGTACTGAGGCGTAAAAACAACAAATAAAAGCAACACTAGGAAGCCATGGCAAGGTCGCAAACCTAACAACCGAATACCCCAGCGAACACCCCAGCGAATGCATGTCTTTGCTACACAGCGCCAGCTGGCTGCCGCTCACTGCTAACCAGGCGGCGGGTAATCAGATTATTAGAAAAAAGGTGCTATCGGCTTAGCTACCCTAAGTCCCAGTGCTCTCGGCATACTAAAGCTATCCTACACTCCCCTCCCTCTAGTATAATCAACTGTCCTTATTGCTCCTAACGTAATCTACCTATTTAAATCTTCTTCGTCTTCTTGACGCTGGTCTTCTTGGCTGCCGCACCAGTGGCCTTTGCAGAGGCCTTTTCCTCCGGCTGCTGCACCTCTCCGGCCTCATACTTCTCCTTCAAGTTGGCCAAGTAGAACTCGGTCTTGACCTTGAAGTCGAGATACTCGGCGATGAACAAGCCAGACTGGAGAATCACCACTCCCAAGAAGAGAAAGGTGATCATGGTTTCTGAGGCTGCAACAACGCCAAGACCAGTGTTCTGATCAACATCACCCCAGTCTCCGTACACAGCGGATAGCAAGCCCACTCTGACGTTGGCCAAGAAGATGGCCACGCCAATGACAAATGCTCCTGTTGATCCGTACTCAAAGTACTTGGTGTCCTCTGTTGGTTGCACCACCTTGATCAATGCTCCGATCAAGCCCACAGCAGCAATGAAGCCCAGAACCCAGAGGACCACATTCGGCGAGTTGGCAAGCGTCTGGTAGTGCACCAACGTCTTCTCAAAGTATTCTTCCCCGGACATAGGCTTCCACAATGTGTAGTAGTTGTAGGGCCAGTCGGAGAAGAGCATGCCTAGCATACAGGAGCATGAGGCGATCATCATGACCGACCCAATTGGTAATAGCTGTTCATATGAAATCATTATTGCACAAGAAGAACAACGGCAAGATGTGGAGAACAAAATTCGGTGCTTAAAATTTCACGTCGACTTCTCGGTGCAGAATATGCGCATAGATAAGCGAGATTGTGTGCAAGAGTGTGTACGGCACTCAGGCACCAAGGCTGTGCCGATGAAGGAAAAAGAAAGAAAGAAAGAAAGACTGTAAAAAGCTGCGAGAAGCGGCGGATCAGGCTAAGCAAATGTGCCAGATATATGCCTACCACCAAGAGCATGTAGGTGTAGTAAAAGAGAGTTTTAAATGGGAATGAAGCAGTTTGGTTGCAATTTTTGAAAGAAGTATGCTGGAGAAATCGGTGTAGTCTTGTTGTTAGTGCTAATGCCGAGGCATATATACATATATATATATATATATATACATTACATATAGTGCCCGTATAGTCCAGTAGAGATCAAGGCAGTACAGAGCCGCAGTATCAGATAGCTATAAACGAACCGAGAAAGTATGTTTTCTCTGTGTTGTCGGGCCACGACGATACACGAATCAGATAGTAACGGCCAGTAGATATTAGAGAGTTAGTAGGCAGTGGTAGAGCATTCTGGAGCGGAATATTCCGGCGCACCCAGTAAGTGGCATCACAGAATTACTCAGAGCAGTTGCTGCTGCCAATGTTACGCTATTAGTGCCGTCAGTTAATAATTACTCTCAAAGGTAGTCAAGCTGCTTGATAGCTGGAGACTCGAAGTCAGAAAAACGGCACATCGTGATCATTCTGTCTGTATCGGATTGCATGCAACAGGAGGTATAGCTGGTCTTGATGGGAAACATCCCGAAGAGACAGTACTGTACTGCTCACGTCCCCTGGACCTTCTCCTACTGGTATCTTCAAACAGATCTCTCCACGTGACCTTACCTTCTGCTGCCAATTTTTTTTTCTTGGCAGCCCTTACGAGTCTTGTCCTCCACTGTCTTGCTCTGCTCTGTTTTGGGTCACCTTGATCCCCAATAACCGCTATCCTCTCCTAGTATATCCATAAAAAAAAATAAAATAAAAAATAAAAAATAAAAAAAACTACAGCATAATATCTGTTACCCTCATACTCTCAGCCACCACCACGTAAATGCGCTTCCAAAAGGATCAGCCAAAGCGTAATTCAACATAGAAAAACACAAATACCAATATCTCAGTGTTAAGCAGACCCATAACATCAAAATCCTTGTATACTCACAGGTAAGATTTTCAGTACTTTTAATAGCCCTACATTTAGTGCTGGTAGCAGTCGCAACCAAATTATGTTGCACAAAGTTCTCGGCTACCAATACCACCGCGGTTATCAAATCCAGTAATTACATATATTCGGAGAGCTCTTCCCTGAATCTACCGTAAAAGCACCAATTGACACTGCTAAGGGATTAAAAAACTGCTGCATTCAGTCTCTTCAGGCCGCCGAAACCTAGATGCATTTGTCGTATGTCACAGTGAGAGAGTTCTCAGTCCATTGCTGCATAGTTATCTGCCACTTGCAGAAGCCTCTATATTCTACGATACCATGGCGTTCTACGAATATGAAACACCTCAAAGCTATTATTCTGTTACTATGCCTACAGAGCCTCTTGCATACAGTCCCCATTCAACTGGCTACCAACTCGTCTCACTTGCGCAACCTTTAGACGTACAATCGACGCGTCGCCGTCCATGCGCGCTCTTCACTTCGACTTGTTTCTTCACCTTCACTTTTTCAACTAACTATCTTCACCAACTCTACGGTTATAGTGAAAATGGCTTCCCAACAGCATGAAGCCTCATCTGGAGATGCAGCACATCAGACTGCAGCACCTCCTTCCGCAGCCAGACAGCAACGGCAGGCAACACACCATTTTTCACCGGCCGATCTAAACCGTTTGGTGCTGGAATATCTCAGCAAGAAAGGATACCACCAAACAGAAGCCACTTTGCGACTGGAAAGCACCAAGATTCCCGGTCCACGCACAATACCACTGAATCCATCGAACTCGAACTTCACTAAGCCCACCACCGCCACGTCTAACCGATCAAATCTTCAATTCCAACAACAACAGTTCATACAGCAACAAAATGCTTCTAAGCAAAGGCAGTTCGACGAGAGCCCACAAATGTTTGCTCGTGCATACTTGCTATTTCGTACATGGTGCGAGAACTCGCTAGAAATGTACAAATATGAGTTGGAGAAGTTTCTATTTCCAATATTTGTCTACCTCTACTTGGAGTTGGTTCAAAGAGGAGACATTGCCGAGGCCAAGTCGTTCTACGACAAGTTCAAGACCGACCACATTCTACTACACAGCTATGAAATTCATCAGCTAGCTGGAATCTCGCTTCCCGAGCATTTGGACGAAAACCAGGTGTCCAAGATCTTCAGAAACAACAAGTACAAGATCAATGTTTCCAACACCTCGATGAATCTAATTCTTAGCTTCTTGAACGAAAATCAAGGCATTGGTGGCGGGATAGTTGTTCGAACTATCAACAACCACATGAACATTGTGACTCAAGTTGAAGTCACAAGCGCTGCACAGGACGAGACTGAGGCCATCGAGAAAGCAGAAGGTATTCCCGAAATCTATCAGTTGATCAACATTGGCGACGAGGATGACAAGAACCGGGAGAAAGTCAATTCTGAGCTGCTCAACAGAAAGGCTTTGAAGTTGGGCAAGTTTCCAAACGATCCAGAATACATCAAAGAGTTGGAGGCCGAACTCAAGCAGAAGGACGAACTCCAGAAGGGCAAGCATAGATCCAAAACATTGATGGAGGAGTACGACGAACATTTCAAAGCTGATCCAAATGCCGACGATGCTCCTAGCAAGGATTCACTCCCGCTACCGCAGAAGACCTCGTATGACTTGAAGAGAGATATTATCAAGATTCAAGATTCTAGGGCCAAAATTAAGCTAAATGCCGTCCAGGCGGCCCTTCCGAGCGTTTGCATGTATACATTCCACAACACGAACAATGATATGACATGCATGGACTTCAATGACGATTCTACGATGGTTGCTGGAGGATTTCAAGACTCGTTCATCAAGTTATGGAGTCTTGATGGATCTCCATTAAAATCTGTTCTAAAGCACGATAAGTACAATCAAACCATAGAGGGCATGCCCGTGAATAACTGCAGAAGGTTGATCGGACATAGTGGCGCTGTCTACGGTGTCAACTTTAGTCCAGACAACCACTATCTACTTTCCGCTTCTGAGGACAAAACTGTTCGGCTCTGGTCAATGGATACTTACACTGCTCTGGTTTCTTACAAGGGGCATAATGCACCAGTCTGGGATGTGAAATTCTCTCCTCTTGGTCATTATTTTGCCACTGCTTCTCACGATCAGACCGCTAGACTCTGGTCGTGCGACCACATTTATCCTTTGAGAATATTTGCAGGTCATCTTAACGATGTCGATGTGGTGGAATTCCATCCTAATTCCACCTACCTCTTCACCGGTTCCAGCGATAGAACGGTGAGAATGTGGGACATTGCCAGAGGCGAGTCTGTGAGAGTCTTTATTGGTCACAGCATGCCGATCAATGCTCTAGCTTGTTCGCCAGATGGCAGATGGCTTGCCACCGCTGGAGAAGATTCCATAATAAATCTTTTCGATATTGCATCGGGCAGGAAATTGAAGTCAATGAGAGGGCATGGAAGATGCTCTATTTACTCACTTGACTTCAGTCGAGATGGTTCTGTTCTTGTCAGTGGTGGTTCGGATAACTCGGTGCGTGTTTGGGATGTCAAGAGGGGAACAATGGATAACAATAACCCTCAACCAGAGAAGTTTACATGGGAATCAGTAATGAGTGCAAAGAATTCCGACGAGACCACGAGAGTGGACAGCGACAAGAATGGTAGCAGTGGGCAGAAGGATGGCCAGAAGCCGGACGAGATAAAGAGGAGAAGAGACTTTGCCGCTACACAGGATCATATGGCTGTCTTCTTCACGAAGAAGACGCCGATCTACAAGGTGCATTTTACTAGAAGGAACCTTTGCTTAGCCGGAGGAGTTTATCAGGGATAATAGAATTGCTGTATAATTTTTTGTGTACTTGATAATATGTATGTTAGAAAAGTTTACACAGTACGGCGTGTTACTAGACAGGTTTAGAATCCTCATTGGTTCTAGAAGCTCTTCACCACTGGTTTAGCTAAATCCCATGGACCTTGCAATTCGTCCTTGTACTTCTGCAGGGCCAAAAAGTAGAGTGGGCCTACAACGACGATTAGCAGGTGAATGCTGATCCAGCAGAGAAGCCATCCCAACCCAAATATTCTCCATAGTGTATAATCAACACCTATGACAATCACCGACATCTGAATCCAATGGAACTCCCGGAACTGACATCTTCGGGTAAAATTATTGAAGATCGGGAATAGGCCGCATATCTCGATTGAAAAAAGAATGAAGCAGAAGGCACTGAGGTTAGAGTCGAGACGTGAGGCCAATACTATGGCATTGGACAAAGCAACGTTCTTTGACAAGTTAGATGTGGAGTTGGGTATCTTCAAGTTGGAGCTGCCATTGGCCTGTGCAACCACATCTGGGTGTATGGAAAGCTTGTGGCTGAGCTCCCGACGGCTCTTCTGGGGAAATTCAACGACGTAGTCGTTGAAAAGGATGTTTAAGAGGCACAACCAAGCGCTGAGCGCCCAGATGGAGTCAGAAGAGGTGGAGTTGGTCAAAGACTTTAGGATAGGAGAGAACGTGAGGAGGTAAAGGAGAATGAGTACAGAAGAGATGCAGGCACTGGTAATATCGGGAGGCTCAGGCTCCGTGAGGTACTTTTCCAAATCTTTGGTGGACGAAGCAAACACGTCCGGCCTGAGACCTGCAGCACCAGTGTTCATGTAGTGGTTGGTGACGATCTGTTCAGCGGCTTGGTCGATCTTCCAGCGTTGAAGCTCGATCAACTCCTTGCTCCGCCGGATGTTGAGCGTGATGACGTAGGTGATGAAGCCGATGATCGTTAACACAGACATGGTGACCGTGGGCTTAACGGGATTCCAGTGAAGCTGGTAGATGCCGTAGAAGTCCAATATTACACACATGGTCACCGAGAGATGCAGCACGATCAAAGAAAAGTCGCTAAACAACTTCCAGTACGAGTACTCCACCACCGTGGAGTTCCTCTTCAGCTGTGAGAGGAACGAGCTGTCTGTATAGTTATCCGGATAGTCCTGTTTGTACCATAGCAACTTCTTCCAAGGCTTACGCCTATGGTGCCTTCTAATGGGTGTAGCTGTACCCAGAAGCACTGCAGAATCCGCAGATCTCACTGGAGAGAGGTCAGACTCATTTCCAGACATCGATCAAGGCATCGATGAAGAAGAAGGAAGATCAAAGGGGAGGCCAAAAGGAAAACGGAAAAGCAAAAAAAGAATCCAGAACACGGGACGCGCAGTGGTGTAGGGAAGAGCACACTTAGCATCTGGTGCATCCAGCTGCCAGCCTAGCCGACCATGGCACAGCCCAGAGGTGGCTCTAGATATAGACAGCATATGTATTCTGGGTGCTGAAACACCAGGCCGGATGGCATGGAGCACACACATTCATTGTGCAGCAGGTCTGATCAGCCCCATCTTGGGATACGAGAAAGTGTGGCTGGTGGCCGTGGCCAGGGTCCATTTGCTGCCACCGGCAGCACCGGGATTCCGATTAAACACCTTCCAACCATTAGCTATCTCTAAGATGACTGCATCTGTGACCTCCGTTGGACTGTACCGTTCCGCGTCGTAAAAAGACCGCTACCCCTAGGTTGTGGCTGGTGCGCCCTCAAGCCACATCACCATGTATCTCCTCATTCACTTTGTGCACACTTTTATCTTCCGCTATCTATCAGGCTTTCTTTCTGCACTCACCCACCCAATTTCTTTGCTACTTCGGCGGCACCATCTCTCTGGTTATCTGAGAGTGTGCTAATCTTCATCTGCTTGTTTTGGCGGCCTACTCACATTGTTCAGGCCCACTGACCTTGCTCTCTGAAAGATACCATGTCTACTAAGAGCAACTCCATCATCTCACCAGCCCTGTCGGACTCGTCGGTGGACCTAGCGGCGTTGGATGTAGTTGAGTCCAATTCCACTTCGGCCAAGTCTTCCAGCTCGTTGAAGATGAGTTCCCGGTCGGTGCCGGATCAAAGCTACATCATCAGTCACCCTGCCAACGACGCCAGCTACTTCGAGTTCTTGAAGCCGGTGTCGTCGTTGTCGAGCACCGACTTCTTGCCTGTGGCTAGCGGCAAGGCCGGCAAGGCGAACAGCAACGCATTGAACATAACCACCGGCACGGGAACTGGTACAAGCACCGGCACAGGCACCGGCACAGGTACAGGCACTGGAACCGGTACGGCGGCTTCGACTCGGGATAACGAGTACATCGACAATACAGCGGAAGAAGTGGATGACGAGGACGACGACACAAACCTGCCCACCAACTTGTACGCCATCAATGCAGAGCCCAAGGTGGGCGACAGTATCTCGAGCGTTTCGCAGATGGTCGACAGCCAGGACCGGCTCTTTGAGAGCTTGAATATCCTCGACGAGGTCAAGAAGCTTAAGAAGATGAAGTTCTTCGACGACGACTACAACTCGAACTTCAGCGAGCTGAAGCAACTGCAGCTCAAGCTTCTCCAGGACATGCAGCAGATGAACGACGCTTCGTTTGACGACTTCTACCGTGTGTGGGAGTTGTTGGACGAAACCCAGCAAGACACCCAATCTTCTGACGAGCCCAAGGATGCTGTGGACACCGAGCAGCTCATCGCCAAGAAGTTGAGCTTTCTGGACATCAACTCCACCCCCATCTTCGATGCGTTATCGAAGAATGCAGAACAGGCCGACGATGACTTGAAGAAGATCCAGGAGGCCATCTTCAAGGTCAATAGATATACAGATGATCTATGGGAAAACGTGTAGACGTTCATGCTGGAATTTCCGTGGGGTCCAAGCCCATTATAACGAGGGTAGTAGCTTGCAGATACGGATTTCTTTCAAGGACCTACCTACATACAGGTGGTATTTTATCGTTTCTATCGCAATACACCAAGTACCTTGGAGCACCTGCCTGCGTAGCCCATCCAGGATTTGGCTGCAAATCAGGCATAGCACTGTCCGAACCTCCAGGAGCCAGCAACGGCACTCCTGTCTCTCGCTTCGACTGTCCGACATGCATTTACCGAGACTTTAACCTGGCCGGCTGCACTACTGGTTACAGAAGAGACGTCCGGCTACTACGTCTCGGATAGTCATTACCTACTTCTCTATACCTTCTAAATGATGTGCATTTGCTGTGTATGTAGCTGTAAAAAAAAAAAAAAAAAAAAGCATGTACTGGTGGCTCAAGCTTAATTGAGCTGCGCCTGGCGGTCAGTTGAGCGCCAACTATTAATCAGAACTATTAAGTGCCTAGGTGCGTCATGTCATTACTAAGCGATCGGAGTAGAAGTCGGGCCCGATGTCCAGATGCCCCCTGCACATTGCAGCTACATCAAACCAGGTATCGCTGTTTCAAGATCCGACTCGTCTCTCGTCAGCTACTACTATGCACTCATTCCCTGAATCCCTGTTGCTGTTGCTGTTGCTGTTATTGTTACTGTTACTGTTGCTGCCAGTGCTATTTCTCATTATCACGCACTACCCGTGCTCTTCCCACACCCACACAAGCCAGCCGAAGTCATCAGGGAAACTTTGCTTCGCTTATGTCTGGCCGGACTCCTACCTTCCTCTACAAGCCGTACGCCGTTATGGCCACCAACTGAATTTGTAGCCGGATCACCGCCTCTGTATTACTACAACCGTCATAAATTTGCTTCCTATAGTGGTAACTCCGCCCTACCGCCCGGTAGCCTGCTTAGCTCGCATAGCTCTTTCCCGTAACCGCCGATGGCTCCCCTATGGAACCGCAGTCTTCGTGGAGCAGCTTCCCCCGCAGAATTCTTTCATCCCGCGCATCGCGGCAGCCCAGTTAATAAAAATGGTCAGACGTTTTCTGTGCTCTGTGCTCCAATTCCAATTCTTTTGTGATCTGTTAACTATTCTTCTTCTGATACAAAGCCAATTCATCTCATTTTTCCGTATAGTTGATTTGAATTAACGTGTCTTAAGTCCCACTTCTATATTTCCAACATGACATCTCCTCTAGCACTACCTGCATGGAAAAAGTTGCAGCAACTCTACGATGACTACGGTAAGTCATACTCCACCAAGGAGGCCTTCGCCAAGGACGATTCCCGGTTCAGCAAGTTCTCTAAGGTCTTCGACAACTACGACGGATCCAAGATCCTATTCGACTACTCGAAGAACCTGATCGATGACAAGATTCTCTCCACTTTATTCGAGCTTGCCAAAGAAGCAGGCGTGGAGAAGCTCAGAGACGCAATGTTCGCCGGAGAGCACATCAACACCACCGAAAACAGAGCCGTCTACCATGTTGCCCTCAGAAACAGGTCGATGAAGCCAATGTACGTCGACGGCGTCAACGTTGCTCCAGAAGTCGACGCTGTTCTTCAGCACATGAAGACTTTCTCCGAGTCCGTCAGATCCGGCGAATGGAAGGGTTACACCGGCAAGGAGATCACTGATGTGGTCAACATCGGTATTGGTGGTTCTGACCTTGGTCCTGTCATGGTTACAGAGGCCTTGAAACCATATGCACACCCAAGAATCAAGGTGCACTTTGTCTCC
This sequence comes from Allodekkera sacchari, assembly GCA_030565225.1. Lineage (NCBI taxonomy): Eukaryota > Fungi > Ascomycota > Pichiomycetes > Pichiales > Pichiaceae > Allodekkera > Allodekkera sacchari. The sequence continues at coordinate 201,665 of JAJMBG010000007.1, forward strand.
AACGTCGACGGTACCCACATCGCCGAGACCTTGAAGCAGTGCCATCCAGAGACCACCCTGTTCTTGATTGCCTCCAAGACCTTCACTACTCTAGAAACCCGTGCCAACGCTCAATCGGCCAAAAACTGGTTCCTTGACTATGCAAAGGACGAGTCCTACGTTTCCAAGCACTTTGTCGCCTTGAGTACCAACGAGCCTGAGGTCGTCAAATTCGGTATCGACGCAAAGAACATGTTTGGATTCGAGAGCTGGGTCGGTGGAAGATACTCTGTCTGGTCAGCTATCGGCTTATCTGTCTGCCTTTACGTTGGTTACGACAACTTCGAGAAGTTCCTAAAGGGTGCCGAAGCCGTCGACAAGCATTTCACCACCAAGCCAATTGAAGAGAACATTCCTTTCATTGGGGGTCTTCTCACAATCTGGTACAACAACTTCTTCAAGGCCCAGACCAAGTTGGTCACTCCTTTCGACCAGTACATGCACAGGTTCCCTGCCTACCTACAACAGTTATCGATGGAGTCCAATGGTAAATCCGTCACCAAAGACAGCAAGTTCGTCAACTACCAGACTGGTGTTGTCCTTTTCGGTGAGCCAACCACCAATGCTCAGCATTCCTTCTTCCAGTTGGTCCACCAGGGTACTAAGCTTATCCCAGCAGACTTCATTATCGCTGCTAAGTCTCATAACCCAATTGAGCACAACAAGCACCAAAAAATGTTGGCCGCCAACTTCTTTGCTCAAGCTGAAGCTTTGATGTCTGGTAAGACGGAGGCCCAGGTCGCCGCTGAAGGTGCTTCCAAGGAATTAATCCCTCATAAGACCTTCTCCGGTAACAGACCTACCACATCTATCCTTTGTCAGATGATCACACCAGCTACTTTGGGTGCCCTTATTGCTTACTACGAGCATGTCACCTTTGTTGAGGGTGCCATATGGGGAATCAACTCTTTCGACCAATGGGGTGTTGAATTGGGTAAGAAGCTCGCTAAGGTCATTTTGGCGGAGTTGGACAACTCCGACAAGGTTTCGACCCACGACTGCTCTACTCGTAGCTTGATAAACCAGTTCAAGGAATGGGCTTGAATGTCATTGCTTTTACTAGTGAAATGTAAAAGACCATAAGACCATTTTACGTTTTCATTTTTGTAAATCGCGTATAGCCCCAAATAGTTTACTAATGAATAAAAGATATTTCTAAATCATTTTAAATGTGCTTTTTGTATCTAAATGTGGTATTAAAAAATATATTACGCTAACAGATAGAGAGTATGGTTTAGGCCCTGCTTGTTCTCTGAGTTGTCGACCCTACATAGTCTATGTATTAATGGTTTCATTAACGAAATGCGTAATATTTATTGTATTCCAAAGGGTATAGTAATTTCCTTAATATTTTTCACCAACCGGTATAAACCATTTTAATTCCCGAATAGCTATAAACCTGGTATATTAAAGCCTGCAGCCGAACAGGTCCCGTGATAGCAAAGTAGCCCAGTGTTTCTCAGAAAGTTATAGTAGGGAACCCATTTTTCAGTTATGGTTCCACATCATCGAAACGGCCTGATAGAGACGGTCTGATAGAAGAGACTCATTTCATATTCCTCTTAAGCTTTAAGCTGTCTCGCTTTCTCTGAGAGGTGATGTTGAACAGAGAATCCATGTCTACATCAGAACCGGCAGAACCTTTAGACTGCTGAGGGCACGACGTTACAGGATTGGAGCCAGAACGAAATTGAAACTGGCAATCACGAAAAGGACTCTGAAGCGGCTTACTGCTTTCAAAAGAAAAATGGTCTATGGTTCCGTTCTTGTTGGGAGTATGTCCATTTGATGACAGACTGCCATTGCGCACACAGTAAATTGAAGGAGAAATATTGGGCGAATTCAATGGTGCCAGCAATGGAGAAGGATGCCTCGAACCTTTTTGGTACCCGGAAGAGGGTGGTGTAATCATTTCAGAGTTGAAGAAAGCAGGTTGAGGAGGTGGGAAGTAAGGAGGAGTCTGTTGCTGCTGCTGCTGCTGCTGCTGCTGCTGAAGAATGGGAGTCTGAACCGAGTCCACTAGGGAATCCGTTGAGGACAACCTGGCGTCTGGAAACACTAGGCTCTGGTGTAGCCAAGAAGGCTTGCGGTTGCTTGGAGTGATAGAAGCATTTGAGTTGCATCTTGGCAGGCTCGGGATGGACTGGTCAGCCTCGCTGTTGCACAGCTCCAAAAGCCGTTTCCTGATTATCGTAAGACAAAGTGGTCTGCTCTGTTCCGACATTAGGTCCTGGTGCTTTTTGGGATTTTCGTCGATAAGGATTGTCTGGTCGTTGGTAAGCGTGTGGTACATCTGCTTGGCTACTTTAGAGCAGACTCCGGAAGGAGGAAAGTCAAGATTGAAAGGAGTGGTGTTTGGTTGATTTGCATAGGCATAGTAGAGTCCCAGTAAAGTGTCGTCAAAGTGTCTTGTGAAAGAAATCTGACCGCTGCAAGACGATTCTATCTCGCCGTTGTACACGGAAGATGCCACAGAGCTGGTGCTGGTACATTGGTAAAGAAAGGGCTGCTCGGGGTTGATGGGAGTGTCGGACATTGCAGACGAAACCGAATCGCTTCTGGTTGCTCCTTGTATTACTGGAGGCTGGAACATACCGTTTACCGGGGTGATGTAGCCGGAAGGTGTTACCGCAGACATGTCCGAGCTATACGAGTTCTTGCGCAGGCTGTTGTTAATGTTAAGATGTAGATTTGGTCTCATGGTTTTCATGATAGCAGGGCTCCGGTCTCTTTGATCAGTATGACTTAAGGGTATACAGCAATGGCACAGGAAAAAAAAAAAAGAGTGAATGTTTGTAGGTAAAAAAAAAAAAAAAAAAAAAAAAGAGGCAAACTAGGAAGAGCACAAAAATAGACGCTACTTTTTGTGCTGCGGTATGTGGAGTGCGCAGGGGAGCGTGCCCGAAGAGGAAATTCATGTGTGTGCCATGAGAAGTAGCAATTAGAAAAGTGGATCTGTATTACAGAAAAGCTGTAGGTATCTAATAGAAGTGGCAGACACAATATCCATCCATTGCAGTCTTCGAAATGCTGAAACCCCCTCTGTTTTACGACTTACCAGCCTGTAGTTGCGTTGCTCCCGTTGGTAATTAGGCCAAATGCGGAAAAGATTATTAGACGCGTTTTAAATAGCAACCACCCCTGTGGGTGGTACGGTAGCACGGCTGTGCGGCTTGTTAGTTGGTGTTGGTGCTGGTATAGGTGTAGGTGTAGGTGTATATAGTACGAAGGTCGGCGTACGAAGGTGCAGACACAAGTCGCTGGAGGGGCAGACGGTAACAGCCACTATGTTTCCAAGTTCCTGTTCTTGGGTGAAAACAGAGAAGCCTTTCCTGTTGTCACTTACAATGAATGAAGATCATGGTTGGGCACTAGTATACGAAGACGGCTGGTCAGGCGTGCTAGTATGGAAGATCACCACCACCGCGGGTGTCGATTCCTATGGACAAAAAAAAATTGACGTTAGGCGGTTGTGCAGAATAGAAGAGATGGCATGCATCGAGCTAGCGGCGCTGCACCTTGAAGGGCCATTCAATTATGGGGTAGTACGGGATAGAACAGCAGTATGTGGCTGATTTGACACTTTGTGAAGCACTCTTGGCTCCCTTCTATCTAGCCTGGTAATAAGTATGTTAGTATAAGTACGGCGCTTAGCTATTTCAAATGCAGCCCTGGGTATGCCGCTCAGTTAAGAGTATCCCCAGAAATGATGTGCATAACCACATGGGAGCGACCGTATCATTGTTAAACATTAAGTAGGCCGAAATCTACATTGATTCTGATAACGATCCCTATCAATGGTTGCGCTAGCCTGCTTACCTTCTGATTACTGTCCAAGATTGCCGCCGCTCATATAAATTTAGCCGCCAGAGAAACGGGCTTGGAACAGCTGGTCGTGCAGGGTATAGGCCAACCATTCGAGGTTGATATGGTTACATGAAACTGGCAGCATTGTACAGCATAGTCCTTCGGGTTTTATAATCGATTACCAGGGCAAGAATAGCCGGTTGACGAATAGAAAGAAGGCTTGTTTCTACTGTGGGTCTGTCTTTGCTGGAATTTTCAGCAAAAACTCTCTCTGATAACTCCATAATATCATGTAGGCGGTGTTCATGAGATTGGAAACTTGGATTATCGTTCCACTAGAATACCTCTAGGATACGATTACCCCTTTTATCGGCCTTGCCTGCCTTGCAGGACTCGATTAAATGGACTGGTAGCAACTGCCACAGTAAGGTAAAAATTTTATAGGCTTTCTTTCTGATATTTCCATGGATATTGTGTTTGCATGTTTTCTTAATTTATAAACTGAAGCTGCATCGTTTGTATAGTCCGGCCCTGGTTCTAACGAAATCGGTAATTTGCTTACTCTGGAAGCTTGTGTCAAGTCGGGTCGGGTCGGGATGGAGATGGTCCGGCTCCCGTAATTATCGAAAGACTGCAAGATTTCTTCTACTTAAGAAGCACGATATTTCCAAGCAAAAATTTAGACGCCAGCTACTTAGTTCTATCAGTACACTCTACGATATGATTCGCATGTCTACAATTTTCGTAGCAGGGACTTTGGCAGCAACTGGTGGATATGTATTACTGAAAAACCGCGGGCCATTCCGCATTAGTTTCGGCTTTCCACCATATAGATTCACAGAAGTAGAGTTGGTGGATACAGTCAGAGTTACCCATGATGTCAATCAATATAGGTTCAAGCTCCCATCACCTGGTTCTCCTGCTGTTCCAATATGTTCTGCAATGTTGATCAAGGCGGCAGGTGGTATCCGACCATTTACCCCGATATATAACTACACGGATCCTGGCTACATTCATTTCGCTGTTAAGAATTACAATCGAAGCACTAGCAAGTCGTTGTCGGAGTTAAAGCCAGGCGACAAGGTGAGAATTGCGGGTCCCCTTCCACATGTGGAAATGGCAGCTAATACTTCCAAATACGACCAGGTGTATTTGATTGGTGCTGGTAATGGTATCACACCATTGTGGAGTTTTCTAACTGCTACCTTGAATGATCCCAAGAGTGAGACTAAGCTAAAGCTAATATATGCCAACAAAACGCAAGATGATATTGTCTTCAAGAAGGCTATGGATGAGTTGAAAATTCGGTTCCCTGATAGATTCAAAGTTGTGCATATTTTGGAAGAACCTGGAGATGAAGTCTCGTATACTGGAAGAATCACAGATGAGATCTTGAAAAAAGAGATTCCGACTCTAGGTAACAATGTCCTGGCATTGGTTTGTGGTCCTCCTAAGTTCATCGAGATCGTAGCAGGACCAAAACCTTTGGGTCCTCCCTTTGTCCAAGGCACTTTTGGAGGAGCTCTTAAAGCTCTTGGGTTCGACCAGAGTCAGGTGGTAAAGTTCTGACTAGAGCATATAGTATGTAGGTAATTATTGCCCAAAGCAACTAGATGTCAGGCCCGTATCACGGACAACTGGAGGTCTTGTGGGTGACTATCAGATGCATTACACATGTCTTAATCCACACTGTGTTAAGATTCCTTGACACCCAGATCATTTTCGTCCTCCTCTGTATTCCATGTTCTGCTATGTACATATTATGCACTATAACATGTCTGCCGCGCGGTGAAGACCGAGTCGAATCCCGGGAAGCCAAGCCGGTATGAGGAAATCTCTTCTGTCTCTGCAAGGTAATCTTTGTAATTTGTCGATTCTGAGACCTTGGAGTAAAAGAATAAAAATTTTTTTTGATGTCTCTTGGGTGGAACTAGAGCAGAAGTCGGGGACACCGATAGAGATCATCTTTATGCTAAGTTCTGGAAATTTTCAGGGACCAGGCTTTTCGTGGTGAGCCTCTGCGGCGGGTCTTCTATACTTTTTTACTTCTTTCACAACTAGGCATAGAAATATTTCGCTGGCTCTGCACAATGCATGCATTTCTCGTTTTACCATGGCACCACCTGCTCCCAGCCATACAGCCATAAACTGCTAGTTCTTCTGGCGCTTATGCATGTTGTAGCAACACAGCCTCGCGGACCAACAGAGAGAGCTCTGGTAGCCGTACGGAAGTAGCACGAAGGGTTGCAAGCAGGCGCACGAGCAGCAGGGAATTTGTATCTGTGATGCCAGCAGTTCCAGTATGAGATTCAATATATGGCAGACCGGTGTGCCCAGCCACAGTGTCTGGCATGCTAGGACAAGTTATGGGGCGTCAGCAGAAGCGCAGAAACAAGTGGTGTCACGCGGTAGCCGCTGCGCAGCAAAAAAAGATCTGCCGCGAATGGAGACTCCGCACCGCAAACACTTCGGGTTAGTGACCGGGAAATAATAAGCTTCACAAGCATAGCGGCAGCAGCGCAGTGGCAGCAGGAAAGACAGAGGAATGCGAAGCACGCAGGTGTCGGGGTACTTACCGAGCAGACCACCAAAGCATCAAGAAATGGTCTCGGCAAATAGCGCCGTATGCAGGTGTGTCATGGGGCTGTGGTGTCTGCTGGGTGTGCTATATTTGCCGAATAACCTAACCCTCTTTCAGGCGCTGTCCAATAACTTGCCTCATTCACCTCTTCATCTTCTCTTCACTCTCCTTACCGCAGCCTTATCTATCTTTCTCTCTTTCTTTTTCTCTCCTACTATATCCAGCCTGCTCCACCGCGCACATCAGCCCGCGCCAATTTCTTTTCTCCATTTGTTCGCCGGTGTGTTGGCCACACCGCGCATTATTGTTCCACCGACGCCGCCGGTCACGTGCCCCAAATGTCTCTGCGCTTGGCCAACCACCGCCGCTGCTGCCCGGGACCGTGCAAAGAGGCTGGCTGCTACCTCCGTTTGCATCCCAAATGTCCGCTTCTGACTTCAAACTGTAGCCATCCAGTTTGGCTTTCCTTTCCCCCTTTCTTCTTCCGTCTGCCAGCACACTCCTTTCTCCCTGCTTCTCCTCGGCCACCTACGCCGCATCCTCACTTGTTCTTTGCGCACTTGTCTTTTCTCTTTGAAGCGCTCGCTCCTTTGTCGTAATTTTTTTTTTTTCCTCTATGAGCTCTTATATCCTCGTTGAATAACTCTAAGATAAGTCTTTCACGTTTTACAGTAAAAGCTCCGCCCACAGAAAATCGAACCAGCAAAAATGCAAATTAGACCCAAGATAATAGAATACTCTGCTCCGTTCACCCAGCGTCAGACTGTGGACGTCACGGTCAGCAACGACTCCGACTCGTATCTTGCTTTCAAAGTGAAAACCACAGCTCCTACTTCGTACTGCGTCCGTCCAAAGGCCTCGATCGTTGGCCCGGGAGAAACTACACAGGTGGCCATCACGTTCCAAGGATATTCCGAAGAGCCGGCCGTCGGCACCAAGTGCAAGGACAAGTTTTTGTTTGTTTCTGTTCCTTGCGATTCGTCCATTGACCCGGCCACCGTGTCGCAGAAGTGGAGCGATCTGGAGGCTGCAGCCGGCTCTGCCTCCAAGAACAAGATGAAGGTCGCCTTTAACTACTCGTCCGCCATCGAGCCCATCGTGGAGGAGGAGAAATCCACGGAAGCCTCCGAAACCGCCACTACGCAACCTTCACAACTACAGCAGACAATTGAGTCCAAACTTCCAGAATCCACAGCAGACAAGCTCCAGAACAGCCCAATTGCCGCCGCTGCTGCTGCCTCCACGGCCAAGGAGACCTCCGAAACGGCCAACACTGTGCGTGCAAGGGCATCCAAGTCCGTTCCGGATGAGTCTGAATCCACCTCCGCCGAAGCCTCGACGCCCAAATCCGTACCACCTCCAATTACAACTTCTGCCGCCGACTCTTCGTCCATTGTGTACGTTAAGATTGCCGTTTTGGTTTTGTTGCTTTATATTCTATTGAGAATGCTATACTGATGTGGTTCTTGTTGGTTTTTTACTGTTACTTTTTTTTCTTATTTTCTTACTTCTACTCGTAATATAGACATATCATTAGCTTTGTTCAATACTTTATCAGCGTCTTTTCTTTTATTGAAAGTGGTCGTTTCCCGCCTGTAGCCTGCATCACTAGCCTGCCATTCCAACTGCCTGCATGTTCTTGGCGCCATACCAGCGGCACCATCCTCGGCTGCCACTCGTTATTCTACTGCAGTAATGCTACGATAGAACTCTTGCCTAAAGGTCCTTGCTCTTTCTACGGTTCACATCTACCTTATTCTAGGCTTTTGTTCACCAGCTTTTCCTCCAATTCTATTTCCATCCATTTCCATATCCATTTCCATATCCATTTCCTGGTGTTCGGATGTTCTGCATGAGACCCTGCTCCACACCATCCGCTGACCTCTCTCTCTCTGGTGTGCGGATGTCGACCCGCCCGCGCACTGCGAAAACTTTGACTATTACTTAAGCTTTGGCTTTGTTACTAATCAGACTAACCTTCAGCAAAGCATATCTTGTACCACTTTTTCTTCCTGATCCAGTCCGTCGATACGATGATTGGCATGCGGCACATGCATCAAAGCAACATGACGAACCAGGCATTTCAGTCCAAGCCAAACCAGAGCATAGCAGATGCTCACAAGACTTCCGGTGCAGCTTCCACTACAAGTGCCATGCCATCTGCAGTGGCGGCTTATGGCAGCGGCAAAAACGACGGCTCACCTTTGACGTCTACGACGGAGATAGATTCGGATCTTGACGACGACGGTGATGACAGCGGGTCTTCAGACGTGGGTATACTTGGAATTCGGAGCACTCCAAAGAGAGCTGCATCGGAGATCGATGTGGATTCGGATGAGGTTGTTGCCCTACCCAAGAGGCGAAGGCGCCCGGTGGCGATAGTGGACATCACGTCGGATGAGGATGATACGGAGGTGTCGGCGAACGGGGTTGAAGATACTGCTAGGGACGGAGATGACGAGAACGAAGACCAAGACCAAGACCAAGACGTGATAATACTCGACGTCGACGGAAACGCCGAGAAGAGCAAGACCACCCACGACATGTTGAAGGAGCAGAGGAAGAACAGCGCCCAGTCGATGAAGCACGTCACTTGCCCCATCTGCATGGAGGAGATCAAGCAATGTGTCGCCAGTCCTTGTGGCCATTTCTTCTGTGCCGACTGTATGTACAAGGCGCTAGCCAGCTCCAAGATCTCCGGCAGCAACAAGGGTGTGTGTGCTCTCTGCCGTAAGACCATTCTGTATAAGGATTTGGTCTGGTTGAAATTTCGCTTTCTCCCTCCCGAAAAGCCTGTGTGATTGATACTCTGGGCTTAATACGCATTACCTTCAGATACCACACAAGTTGCTGCTTTGTCATGCGGCTAGGAAAACTGCCGTGTGCATTGATGCCTAGGAAGTGCCGTGCCAGCTTCAGCAGACTGCACTTAAGCAGATACCGGCGGCCCGCAGCCATGGCTTCCCCGTTGTCGCGATGTCATGGCACAGGCGCACGGAAATTGCGGTTCTGCAGCATGTAGGTTGCTTTCAGACCCGCTGGTGCTCTGTTCAGACCCCATCAGCAGGTGGCCGGTTTTGTCTCTGCCAGTCAGGATACCTGTCCAGGCAGGAGAGACCTATCGAAATCTTCTGGTTAGTCGCTTCTATTGAAGATTCCTGTTGGTGACCTGTCTGCTAAGTGGTCGCTTTTCGATCGTCTATATACACTCTGTCCCTTATTCTCCTACACACATTATAGACGCATGGATTATGCAGGGGCGTCATAGGTTTCCCGTATAATTTCATGGGATGTGGTCGCTCTATGGCTCTATATTTACTTTATTTTGCTTCTATTCCACAGTAGTCTGTTTCTTCCCTTCACCGCTGCCGACTCAGGCTTCGAAGCTGGCTTATCTAGCAATTTACCTGATTAATCTTGCTCCCGATCCCAAAACTCACAGCAGCCGATCGCGGCTGGAGTTGTGTCTATTTTTGTCACACAAAAAGTTTCGCATAGTGTCGGCATCGGTATTGGCGACCCAGTATTTCTCTGAAATTCTTGTATACAGATTTTGAGTTACAGCAGCATTTTTCTTGCATCCCGAACAGCCAGGTTTTTTTTTTATTTTTTTTTTACCTGCAGATTATAACTCTGCAATTGGGTATTTGGTTGCTCTCAATCTCGGCAAGAATGTCTTCTAAGAACCCTGCTTCATTGTCTGGAAGTGAAATCAGACAGATATTGAATGATGTTTTCGATGGAGAAATTCCCAACGACTTGAGTCCTGCACAAGCTCTGATGATTTGCAGAGATGCTATGATAATGAGAAGTCTTGATAAAGAACGATCCGAGGAGTATTCGGAGCTATTCGACGAAAATGATGATAGAGATTATACGGCTTACGAGGAGTACGCAGAGTTCGATGATTACGAAAAAGCGTATCCTCCGGTTCCTGTTGAGTCTCGGAGAGTTCCCCGTATAAATCGTCAGACGGCCCTTGGGCACACACCCCATCTAATGAATGAGCAGTCTCCCTTGAGAGAAGGCAGGCAGGTTCCACTGAGAAGAAATCGCCAGATGAACGAGATGACGAAGAATGAAGTTCAATTCAGAAGATTTCAGCGGATGGCTGAGATGAACGAGTATCAGGCTGACCTGAGAAGGGATCGGGACATGACTGAACTCAGGCAACAGCAGATTCTTGCCAAGAGGAACAGCCAGATCGCTGAAATGAATCAGCGGCAGCTCCCTGGGGAAAGAAACCGACAGATTGAGATTGATGATGATCAATATCTCCCAAGAAGGCAACGTCGGCAAATTCCTTTGAGACAAGGTCGTCAAGATCCACTGAGAGTCTTGAATGCAAGAAATTTGGGGGCTCGATGTAGTTCGGATGCAGAATCTCTCCCGATGTCGGAGGGTATGGTGGAAATGCTACACCAGAGGGAACTACGGCAGCGTCTTTCGAGAGCCGAAAGAATGGCCCAGATAGATGATCAGCAACCACACCAGGGAGTTGGTGTACGGGACCCTTCAAGAAGGACCCTGCAGAGAAGCGCTCAACAAATGTCACCCACTGAAGTGCAACCAATACCCAATAGAAATTTTCAGAAATTCACCGCTCAGCCATTGCAAGGAACACCGTTGCCAAGAAAACTTCAAAACATCTCAAGAGAAAATTCCTTTCTCGATGAAGCAGCAGACTCTATTCCCCATGGCCGAGGTAGATTTGATAGCATTTCTGATAGCTTCAGCCTTGTCGAGGAAACAAATTTAATTGACCCATTCTCTCAACCTGTTCAACCTGAGGCCAATAGTAGCAAAAAAGCTTTCGGAATGCATTGGTTCCAAAATCATTCAAAATGTACAGGACGCAAGAAGGCCTTGTTAATTGGCATTAATTACGTTGGTCAGGATTCAATGGAATTGCAAGGGTGTGTTGATGATGCAATCAGAATGGGCCGATTTCTTCTTAAGAGGGGTTTCCAAAAGAAGGACCTCATGTTTCTTAACGATGATGGTAGAGGGTACATGCCAACAGTAAGAAATATTGTTGCAGGCATGCACTGGTTGGTTGACGACGCCAGGCAAGATGATTCTTTATTCTTATTTTACTCTGGTCATGGATGTGAGATCGAAGACGATGATGGGGATGAAATCAATGGATACGATAATTGCATTATGCCAGTTGATGCTGATGTTGCTGGTGTCATTACAGATGATCTCCTCCACGAAATCTTGGTGAAGCGCCTTCCTCCAAGATGCAGATTGACGGCCGTGTTTGACTCTTGTTTCAGTGGAACCATTTTGGACTTACCATTCACTTACGAGATGAATTCGGGAAAGCTTGAACAATCATATAATGTCTGGGAAAATCTTGACGCTTCTTTGGGAGACATCCGTGATGGTATTAGTGAAAAGAACCTTTCGGCCTTTCTTGAATCGTTAGAAAATACCAAGAAAAAGATAGAGTATGTGAAGCAACGGAATACCCCAGAAAACATCAAGCGTATCAGGGAGTTGAAAAAATCAAGGGGTGATGTTATCATGATATCTGGATGTGCAGATTCCAGCTTTTCTCAAGAGCTCCATGCTCTCAGCTGTGGCGCTCTAACTTTTGCATTTATGTTCTGTATGGATGCTGCACCTAATCAGAGTTATCTTTCACTAATGCGGAATATCCGGTCTTTTTTGAGTAATAAGGATTTAACTCAAATACCTCAATTGGCATCATCTCGTCCAATAAACCCCCGGATGAAGTTCATCCTTTAACGATCGCTGGCCGCCGGCAGAAGAAGAGTATGAGAGCAATGCTCTTCTCTGCTCTTTTTGTATCTTCCGTGGTTGGTCGTGTCGCCTCTGCATGAAGTACTCAACTACAGTTAATGTTTCCACCTTCTTTTGTAACCTATTCAGCGTTTAACTATTAATATTTATTGATGTAGCTTTGTGACAAGGTGCATTTGCTGCTCCTACTTCATTCTTTCTCTGCTAAAGTCCGGTCAGGTAATCGCTCTCTACTGCAGTTACAACGGGTTTCTACAACTTCATTTCTTACCTGTGCAACTGAAACCTTCTTCTTCTTTCTTTTGTACTTTTATTTCCTTTTTTTTGCCTTCTGCGAAACCTACTGCATCCAGTGTGATGGCAATCAATTGTCGTTACTCCCTTGCTCGCTCTTCAGCCACTCAGCCTCGCACTTACAGAAATGTCCGATGCGCGATCATGCTTCCTTCATTTTTCACCTACTAATTTTCCTCTTCACTAAAGGCATCCTCTTTATTCTTTCATCCAACAAACAGCAATGTTCCCGGGAAACGCAAATGCAACATACAATGGCAAGAAGCCCCAGAGCTTCCAGCAACAGTACCAGCCGCAGTACCAGCCGCAATACCAGCAATCCTACCAACCACAGTATCAGCAATCTTACCAGCCGCAATATCAGCAGCAACAACAACAGTATCAACAATTCTACCAGCAGCCTCCTCCTGCTCCTCCTCAGTACCAGCAGGGGCCTCCTCCTCCATATCAGGATCACTACAATCAGTCTTCGCAACATCAATCCAACCAAAACTCCTATAACCAACCTGTGCAAAACTCCCAGAATCCACAACACATGCAAAATGCCTACAGCCAGTCCTCCTACACGCAGAACTCCAATTCTCAGTACAACAGACCAGCAGTTCCTCAGCCTGGAAGAGCAGCCAATGTCGTAAACGGGATCACGTATCAGAACCCGAACTCGGCTCCACCAATGCCGTCTTCTTCCACTATGACTTCTAATGTCGACGGAAACGTCGTTCAGCAATTTCAGTACTCACAGTGTGACGGTGTTAAAAAGGCCTTGTTGATCGGAATCAACTACATCGGTACAAGCAACCAACTTAGAGGCTGCATCAACGATATCCAAAACATGTACCAGTTTCTCTTGAATAACGGCTATCCTGCAGAGAACATTGTCATGTTGTCCGATGACCAGCAGAACCAGGTGGCTATTCCAACCAGAGCCAACATGATCAGGGCAATGCAGTGGCTTGTTCATGACGCTCGTCCTGGTGATTCCTTGTTTTTCCACTACTCCGGTCACGGAGGTCAGGAGAAAGATCTTGATGGCGACGAGGCCGACGGATTTGACGATTGTATCTATCCGGTGGACTTCAAACAGACCGGATCTCTAATTGATGACGTCCTACATGATGTAATGGTCCGCCCACTTCCTGCCGGTTGCCGTTTGACCGCTATTTTCGACTCGTGTCACAGTGGTACCGTTTTAGACTTGCCTTTCCTTTACAGGGCTCAGGATGGTGGTTTGAAGGAGTACAACATTTGGAAAGAGAGTTCTGGTGATGCTGTCAATCTTCTACTTGGCTGTGCAACCAGAAACCCATTAATGGTTCTGAGCTCCGTCTCCAACGTCTACAAGAGATTTTCTAATAGCAACACAGGTCGTCAGGAAGAAATCAAACAGCAGAAGATGTCACCCGCCGATGTCATCATGTTTTCTGGATGCAAGGATTCCCAAACATCGGCTGACGCACAAGAAGATGGACGGTTCACCGGTGCTTTGAGTTATGCCTTTATCCAGGTGCTAAAGCAGAATCCTGTTCAAAGTTACTTGACTCTCTTACAGAATATTCGGACGGTTTTGGCTCAAAAATACACTCAGAAACCACAGTTGTCATCTTCGCATCAAATTGATCCGAATATTAGGTTCATTATTTAAGGATAATAGGTAACTAATACGAAAGGAGAAATATTTGTAGATATGTAGCTTTACATTGTGCGGTATGAACTGTTCTACTGATGTAAGTGTGCAGGTTTCTAGTATGTTTGGAATTGGAAGTGTGATGAACTGGGACACTAGGCAATCGTGCGTTGCATCCATATTTTGTGCTGTCAACTTGAAACTGCTCGTCTTCAATACGATACCTTATGAGGTCTGAAGTTTGTCATCATCAATGCCTTCCGTTGATGTCTTTTGGGCATGGAAAGCGACCTCGATTTCTGTTATACTTATTGGGTGGAAAATTATCCCAGGAGATTAACACACACTACTTGGGTTCAGTTAGTCTGGTTTACTTAACCAATGCCCAGAGTTATTACAAAACTTTTCCCTTTCAGCAATACAAAGGATATTTAAGCTTTACTGACACCTTCTCAATTATGCTTCTCCACGAATGGTTTGTGCTTCTCGGTTAATCCTTGAGTATACGGCTGAAGTCCGAATCATCTCTCGGTGCACTGCCGCTTCCTGCGCGCAGTATAAAATTGATTTTTCACTTTCCCCGCAAACTTGCACTGCATGTATTCCAGTTAAATATGTCGCAAAAGGATCTAGATCTCTCAGTATACCTTGTGACAAACTCCGAGATGGTTCCTGATGGAATCACCTTCCTTGATCAAGTTCGAGGAGCGATCAATGCCGGCGTCACATGCGTGCAACTAAGAGAGAAGCAAATTGAAACGAAGGATTTCATACAACGTGCTAGAGCTGTCAAGAAGCTGACTGATGCAGCAGGCATTCCCTTGATCATAGACGATCGTCTAGATGTTGCTCTTGCTGTGGGTGCTAATCTACATATTGGACAGGATGATATGGACGCTAAGGAAGCTCGGAAGCTTCTGGGACCCGATAAGATCATTGGTGTGTCCTGCAGTAAGCCGGAAGAAGTGGAAAAAGCTATTTCCGATGGTGCCGACTATATTGGCATTGGAATCTGCTTTGATACACAGACTAAGGCCACTAAAAAGACCGCCATGGGTCCGTCGGGCTCGCAGCCTTTGTTGCAGATCATCAAGGACCGCAAGTCCTCGACGAAGACTTGCCTCATTGGCGGCATCAACCAATCGAACTTGCAGCGTGTTCGATACCAGTCAGGAATTCCTGGGCTACCAATTGATGGTGTAGCGGTGGTGTCTTGCATTATGGCTCAGAAAGACTCACATAAGGCTGCCGCTGACATGCTTCGTCTATGGAAAACTCCAGCACCCTGGTGTCAGCCTCGTCTTCATGCCCTTGTCGCTGGAAGTATTCCTGATAGGCAGAACATGATCTCTCGCGTGCGTTCACTAAGCCCTATGGTGCATCATATAACTAATGATGTTGTCAAGCAGATGTCAGCCAACGTGACTTTGGCTCTCGGTGCCTCTCCTATAATGAGCGAGTGTACAGATGAGTTCGATGAACTAGCAGCCTTTCCTGGGGGAGGATTGGTTCTAAATGCTGGAACAGTCACTCAAGAGCACGTTCCAATGTATGTTGCTGCACTGAAAGCATACAATAAGGTGGGCAGCCCTATTGTTTATGATCCAGTGGGATGTGGAGCAACAAGCTTTCGGCGCATGGTGACGCAAAAGGTGCTCGTTGAAGGGTATCCTACTGTCATCAAGGGAAATCAAGGGGAGATTTTCAGCGTTGCAGGCATCGATCGCAGAATGAAAGGTGTTGATAGTCTTGACTCAGAGAATCTTACAGGTGTGGTGGATATCGCCAAAAAGCTTGCCGTTTCGTTACGATGTGTCATTGTAGTCACAGGAAAGGTCGATGTGGTTGCAGATGGTATCTTTGCAGGTCAAACGGATCTTACAGATGAAGACGTCCGGACTCAGAGGGTCACCTTGATCCGTGGGGGACACGAGTTGATGAAAGAGGTGACAGGCACCGGCTGCTCTCTTGGTTCGGCCATCTGCTCATTCGTTGCCGCAAACAGATATGATCCTTATTCTGCCACTGTTATGGCATGCGCAGTCTACAAAAAGGCTGGAGAGATTGCTGGAAAAGCTGCCGCTGAAAAGGGTCCTGGATCTTTTCTGTATCTGTTTTTGGATGCTTTGAAGAAGTGTTCCACTCAAGGATTGTATGGGACTTATGAGGAGGGGGAGAACTAGAAGAAGCAAGGTCTCGAGCAGTGTGGGGACGCTCTCGGGATAATGTTTGTTCTGTAGATAGCATAGTGTACGATAATACGAAAAACAACAAAGAATGAAATAGTTCAGGATGTAGCAGTTGGCCGCGGTATAGATATGTAACTAATGATATCCTGTGTATGGTTTGATTCATAAGTGGTCAGTAAGCGGGGAAATCAGGTAGACTATTAGAAAAGTACGATTGGTTTCAAATAAAGACATTTCATATAGGTTTAATGAAAAGCGTCGATAAAGCATGCGTTACTCGTTTGAAGGGGTCACGTGTGGAAGCCTGTGCTTGGGATACCTTTGCAGCAAGTTCATACTCTCAAATTCTATCACACTCAATACGTGGTGGCATCAACTTTTTATCATTGTTCGGTCGAGTAATTTTGCTTCTGAGTGCTTGTATTTGTCTATCGCCGCCATAGCTTCAAAGTCATATATGGCCTCTGTACTTTGACTTAAAGCTCCTTCCAAAAGAAAGAAAAATTCAAGAAAAACAGACTTTGTAAACGATTCAGGCTACCATTGAGTATGAACACTAGCATCCCACCTTCCTGCCTGATTTGCCGCCGCTTTGGCAATCCAGAACAGATTTGTATCTTAACGACCAAAACCTTATCAAACTTATCAATTCTTTCATAGAACCATCTCCATTAACTGCAAGTAACTCTCCTCTTCTCTCATTTACTCTTACCAGTAAGAAGACACCTTCCTCTCCTACAACAACACTATTCACGTCATATCACGTCGCCGACCAATACATATGTGCGCGCCAACACAAAAATTTTTTCTCTCCCGCCCTCCTTCTTGAGTATCCGTGGTAATCTTTTCTTCAGAGAAAAAAAAAATACCAACACAAAACACATTTCGCATTTCGCCCATTTTTCTTCTTCACCACCAAACGAGATCATCTTTACATTATCCAGCCTTAGTAGATTTTTTTTCACTAAGCTTGAGAAACTGTGAACAAGATCAGCATAGGCATTTTTATTCGGACAAATTAGCGTTCGGTTATCCATACTATCTGCTCATTGCGACCGTTTGTTGTTATCCGGTCTAAATTTCTTGTTTTTTACGGTTTTCCTTCTTTTCCCCCTGCCCCTCACTTTCCCCCTGACAGACATAGCAGGGCCAAACAGGAACGTGTAATAAGGCATTCTAGAAAGTATGTTTACCGTGGCAGACGCCCAGAAGCAGCTCTTTTCGCAGGCCAAACCGGGCCAGCCGCTGGACTCCGGTGAGCAGCCAGACGGAGCTGCGCCAAAGGCCATTCCCGCCAAGATTCCTATGCCAGAGTCGCCAGAAGTTCTCCAGCAGCTGCTCAGAAGGTACAGAGAGTTAGAGCTCAATCACACCCATGAGGGAGAAAAGCTTGGAATAATAGACACCCTTCGTAAGATTAGCATACAGCAGGACCGGTACGAGGAAGACGTCAAGCGGATCAACAACGCTTGGAAGTCCAACAAGGAAGATGTCGACTACTCCCTGCTCATCAAACAGATCTCCGCTTTGCAGCTACTTTCCAGGGACCTTGACTTGCCTTTGAACATGCAGCTGGACCTGGTTCAGGACGAGCTAGCTGACACCATGAGGATTCCCGACTCGTCCTCCGATTTCAGACCCTTGGATATCCCAGTCGAGGACTACGAATCCAAGGCCGATCTGCTTGGAATCCGTCCTAATAAGCCGCTTGCAGATCCCAAAATCGACCCTGTCGGTACTAGCTTTGCCGAGGATCAGATCACTGCCAAAATTGCAAAGAGAATCGATGAGTTGGAGCAGCTCCCAGCAAACTTGGGTTCCTACGATTTCCACAACATTGAAAACGATATCTCGACTTCTAATGACTCTACGATAGAGGGAGTTGATAACCTTAAAATCAAGTCTTTGGTGGAACTAAAGTCGCTCAGACTGCTTTCTTTTCAGAAACAGTTGAGAAACCGTTTGTTGATTAAAGTGGCTACTGACACCATCTACAATGACAAGAGTTTAAATAACTATCCGGTTTTTAAAACTTGGAAGAGGACCTATTGCGTTCGTCCAAAACAGAAGGTAGCCCAAACCTCAAGATTGGCTGAGAAGTTGCAGGAACAACAAAAGAAGGAGAGAGAAGTTTACTTATTCAACATGCATCAGAACAGAATGAAACACATAGTGGAAATCATTGATGAGGCCAGACGCGAAGTCGTAGCCAAGAAGAATTCCAGGGTCACATTGGGTAAGACTGTTCATCACTTCCATCAGCAAGCTGAGAGAGAAGAGAGTAGACGTCTGGAGAAGAATGCCAAGCAGAGATTGCAAGCATTGAAGGCCAACGATGAGGAAGCTTATATCAAATTGTTGGATGAGACCAAGGATCAAAGAATCACTCACTTGTTAAAGCAGACTAACTCTTTCTTGCACTCTTTAGCAAGTGCTGTCAAAGTTCAACAGCAGGATACTAAAATTATGGAGCATCTTGACAAGGGTGAAACCATGGACACAGCATCAAAGGCTCTGGCCAAGGAGAAGCAGCTGGAGGAAGAGGAGGAGACAGATTATTTTGAAGTCGCTCATAAAGTTAAGGAGAAGGTTACCAAGCAACCTAAACTGTTAGTTGGAGGTACCTTAAAGGAATATCAAATCAAAGGTTTGGAATGGATGGTATCCTTATACAATAATCACTTGAACGGTATCTTGGCCGATGAAATGGGCTTGGGTAAAACCATTCAGTCTATTTCTTTGATTGCATACCTTATTGAGACAAAGAAGGAGACTGGAAAGTTTTTAATTATTGTTCCATTGTCAACGATCACAAACTGGACAATGGAATTTGATCGCTGGGCACCTGGTGTCAAGACAATTGTTTATAAGGGCAGTCAACAACAACGTAAAAGCCTCCAGTACGACGTCAGAGCCGGAAATTTCAGGGTCTTGTTGACGACTTACGAATATGTTATCAGGGATAGACCTTTGCTAGCAAAATTCAAGTGGGCTGATATGATAATTGATGAGGGTCACAGATTGAAGAACACACAATCCAAGTTATTCCAGACCTTAACCACATTCTATCATACCAGAAACAGATTGATTTTGACTGGAACTCCACTTCAAAACAACCTACCTGAGTTGTGGGCATTGCTTAACTTTATCTTGCCAAAGGTGTTCAATTCTGTCAAATCATTTGACGAATGGTTTAACACACCATTTGCTAACACCGGTCACCAAGAGAAATTAGAACTATCGGAAGAAGAGAGTTTATTGATTATTAGAAGATTACACAAGGTTTTAAGACCTTTCTTGCTAAGAAGATTGAAGAAGGATGTCGAAAAGGATCTTCCAAACAAGGTTGAAAAGGTTGTTAAATGCAAGCTGTCTGCATTACAAAGTCGTATCTACAAACAACTTTTGGAACACAATGCACTTTTTGTTGGTTCCGGTGCCGTGGGCGCTACAAAGTCTGGATTGAGGGGATTGAATAACAGAATTATGCAGCTCAGAAAAATCTGCAACCATCCATTTGTGTTTGAGGAAGTAGAAAATGTGGTAAATCCTGAGCGATTGACCACCGATCTAATTTGGAGGTCATCCGGTAAGTTTGAGCTATTGGATAGAATCCTGCCAAAATTTAGGGATTCGGGCCATAGAGTTCTTATTTTCTTTCAAATGACGCAGGTCATGGATATTATGGAAGACTTCCTCAGACTGCGGGGCATGAAGTACATGAGGTTAGATGGTTCCACAAAAGCTGATGACAGACAAGAGATGTTGAAGAAGTTCAATGCACCAAACTCCGAATACTTCTGCTTTTTGCTTTCCACAAGAGCTGGTGGTTTAGGTCTTAATCTTCAAACCGCTGATACTGTGATCATCTTTGATACCGATTGGAATCCTCACCAAGATTTACAGGCCCAGGATAGAGCACACCGTATTGGTCAGAAACATGAGGTTAGAATTTTTAGATTAATTACGGACGACTCTGTGGAAGAGGTTATTTTAGAAAGAGCAAACCAGAAGTTAGATATTGATGGTAAGGTCATTCAGGCTGGTAAATTTGATAACAAATCGAGTGCCGAGGAGCAAGAGGCATTCTTAAAGCGCCTTATTGAATCAGAGAAGCAGAAAGCCCAAGAAAGAGAATTGAATGAATTCGACGATGACGAATTGAACGAGATTTTAGCTAGAGATGACAACGAGAAGAAATTATTTGAAACTATGGATAAAGAAAGAAGAGAAGCGGAGAAAGATAACAAGTATCCTAGATTAATGTGCGATGACGAACTTCCAGAGGTTTTCAAGATGGACATGAATGAGCAACTCGATCAACATCCTAATCAGCCTATGGAGAAGAGACATCATAAAAGAGTTATCTATGATGATGGTTTAACCGAGGAACAGTGGCTAGAGGCCATTGATGACGAAAATGATAGTGTGGAGGCGGCTGCCCTGAGAAAGCAAAAGTCGTTGAGAAAGAGAAGAGAGAGAAAGGCAGCAAAGAGGGCCAGAAGCAGATCTGCAGCATTAGAAAGCGGATCCGAAGACATGAAGACGGAATCTGAGGATGAAGAATATACTGAAGGGGACGGACCAGCTCATAAACGGTCGAAGAGGGAAAGAAAGAAGAGAATCATCGAGGAGGAGGATGAAGAGGATGAGTCATCCTTTGCTGAGCCAGATGAAGAACCATTCGTTCCTCTGTGCTTGAAATTTTTGGATAGGCTACAGCAACTTACGGCAGAAGATGGACATCCAGCATGCCAGCTGTTCATGACGCTACCGCCAAGAAAGACATATCCGGACTACTACAAGATTATTAAGAAACCTGTTGCCATTCGAGAGTTGAAGAGAAGGTTGAAGAAGAACAAGTATCTCAGTGTGGATGACTTTAAGGAAGAGCTGCAGAGGATGTTTGACAACGCTAAAATCTACAATCAAGAGGGCTCGATGGTGTACGTTGATGCATGTACCATGGAGAAGTTTGCGAATGAAGAGATGCCGAAAATCAAGGCCGAGATTGAACCTTCAGAGGAGTAGGCAGGTCCACGGGATCCGGGGGAAGTGTCTCGTATGTATTATTTTTCCCTATTAAATGTGTATTTTTAATTCTGAAGCTACGCATGTAGAGTTAGGGTCGCTATACTGGCATCAGAAGGGGATAGGCTCATGAAGATAGAAAAAGTGCTAGCTAGAGGCTAGCAGCTGGTGATGGCGTTGTGCGCCTTGGACAATGTAGTTGAACATTGAATCAACTGTGATTCTTTGAACAACTTTTTAGGTAAATATAAGTGTGAATATAATCACTCTGGGTGTGACCACTTGGTGGTGGGAAAGCTCCGCACAAAGTAAAAAAAAAAAAACACAGCCCGGTGTGTCCTGCGTTTCCGTTATCTGTGTGCAGCCAGCATCACTGCGGTGGACGCGGGTTTTAGTCTCTCTTAGTACGCGAGGCATTTCCTGATTGGG
This sequence comes from Allodekkera sacchari, assembly GCA_030565225.1. Taxonomy (NCBI): domain Eukaryota; kingdom Fungi; phylum Ascomycota; class Pichiomycetes; order Pichiales; family Pichiaceae; genus Allodekkera; species Allodekkera sacchari. The sequence goes on from JAJMBG010000007.1 coordinate 223,428, forward strand.
ATGAAGTAAAACCAGGGCGGATCAGGGCTGCCGATGGCTGAACGATGCACAGTGAAGTGTTCGTGGCAGTAATTGGGATGAAAAATGGCACTATAATACACCACAAAACATTACGGCGAAGATCGATAAAGTCGAATAGTGCTCTGGTACAAAGATATGTGATGCAACGGTTACTATGGCGTGGTAGCAAGAACAACCAAAGATTTCGAAGGTGTTATGAAAGTTCCGGCATAACGGTATACCTCTCACTCACTCACAAGGGAGCAAGGGTCAACAGTGATGCAGATATTTCTCCTAGGATGAAGTAGGAAACATGAGACTGTAGCCAAGTCAACCGTTGAATTGAAACGGTTAGCAGATACTAGATCCGAAGGTCATCGAAGAGATGCCAAAGAACTCATCAGGGCCAGCACTGACACAGGAAAAGGAAATATTATTTAGAGCGGCAGGAAGACCGGAACATGTAGAGACCTCGGAAAACGAAAAGGACGGGCATTTTTTTTTCCTTCTGCAGTGTCGGCACAGTCTCCAGCAAAGTAATTCACAGGCTCAAAAGCACGTGAAGCTGGAGCAGCTAGCCTTTCAAGAACTGCGGAGGGAACCACTGATTGCAAATATAGGTTGAACCTACTACAATCTGCAACGAATGCGATTTATCCGCTTCATAGGGCAAAAATACTCCCCCCCCCGCTTGACATTCATGTAAAGAACGCTTTTTCACCTCATCGTAGGCAGCGCAGATCTCGTCTGAGCCTGCTACGCTAGGAAAAACCGCTTCGCCGGTTTGAGTGTGAAAAAGCGGTAACTAAAAAAAAACACAAAGAAAAAAAAATCAAAAAATATCATATCGCAGCGATTAGGCCCACACCAAGGAGAGAGCTTGCTCTGCTGCAAAGGAGCAAGGAAATCTGAAACTTGTAGAGAAAGGAAAGGCATAAAACAAGTAACCATATGTAAGAAACATCTGAATTTTCCTAAGCATGTCTGCATCTTTCCTCGTATACACAGATATTCCGTTCCCTTTCCGTGGGGGAGAAAACAGCGGTGATCATTTGTAAATCGTCGATCGGCCAAAATTGATCCTGTAATCCAGAATCGGCCCTCGGCATCCCCCGGAAAGGCGCGCCTAATTTTTTTTTCAATATTCTTGTTTCCCTTTTCATGCGCTGTCAATACAGCTTTTTCCGGCTTCCCCCATATATTTTCTGAAAAACGGTTGCACTCGACCTGTACGCCGGTTTTGGTCTTAAAATTTTTTCTTTCTTTTTGGAGATGAGGTTGTTTCTTTTGCGGGGACGTCAGACCCCCAGATCTTGGGCGGTTTTTTTTTTTTTTTTTTTTTGATTTGTATAAATGTAGAATCAATTCATGTTCCAAATGCCATGGCGGATATCGGACTTTTAACTTCCCTTATATTTACATATCTTACCAAGGTTAATATAGATTATTAGTCCTATAATTAGTATTTCATTTCCTTCCGCTGTCAGAGAGGCGAAAGCTTTTTACATATTTTAGATTTCTTCGACCGGTGTCCACCCAATGTATTGCATCACAGCTATGTCGAAGAAGTTCGATAGAGACGCAGAAATCAATATGAATATGCAGTATTCTCAGACGACGTCAATGAACGACGATAAAATGGAAGACCAGCAGCGTAACAACAATAAAATTATGGGGGTTCGGCCTAATCCGATCTACACAATGCCATTGAACCCATGGCCTGAGTACATCCACCAGCAAGATTATTCTCAGACTTTGTCCCCTGAACAAATACAGATGACTCCAACAAGGGCGATTAAAACAGAGAACACAAATTTGATGATGGAGCCTGCTCCCGCCTTTGGTATTGAGGAATATCCATTGGGAGCTCCTATAAACGGCCTCCTCAGGCAGAATAACAGCATGCCAACAACTCCACAGAATTTTGGCCTACTTAGGAACAACTGGAATAGTCATCCATTGGACGAAAGCTACAACAGCAATAGCAACAATGGCAACAATCTATACGAGACAGCCTCCAGAACAGAGAGATCGTCATTGATCGATGGAGAATTCGAAGATGATAATTCTTCTTTCAATTCATCAAGCCACAATAAAAGCGAGAGTTCACCTAGTTCTATCTCAGGGCCGTCACAAAAGTCTATCACCAACTCCAACAAATATAAGAAATTCAAGGAGAAAGTCATCGAAGGTGTTCAGGACACGATAAACAAACAGATAACGTTGAACGACATTTCGAAATACTACAAAATCAATTCCAAATCCACTTTAAAGGAAAAGGAAAATTTCAAAAACATCTTTTCCATACGATGCTTGATGGAAATCGCATATCCAACTAAAGAGAATGAAAAAGGAACCGAAGTTCTTAGATCGTCACTATATTTGATTTACCACAATATATGCGAGTTTTTGAAGGTGGAACCTATTGGTCCTTCATCCATTGGAAAACTTATCAGAATAGCATTTCCTGGAATAAAGACAAAAAGGTTGGGTATTAGAGGACAGTCAAAATATCACTACATTGGCATAAAGTTGAAAAATAAATATCTTAAGATGATCGAACAGCTTGATGAAGGTGACTCAAATTTAAAATTAAATAGGCTTTTGATAAATAACCTGAAACTATCCCATGTTGAAATTGGACAGAACCAGTTAGGCTACGATGATGTGATGAAAGTTGCCTCAGAATTCAGGAATTCTAGCCCATTTGATGAATTTGGTATGATAAGAATAAGTAAAGATACATCATCCGTTTTGGCCAAATTCTCAAGGGATTTAGTTATCAATAACAATATTGCTTCGGCTATTCATCAGCTGTTTAACGAGTCAAACTTCATTGAATATAGCAACGAACTATCTGTTTATTACAACTTCATTAGGCTATTCGACAATATCATCTGCAAGCAAGCCTTTCCAAACTTGTTTGAGATATTTAAAAACGTTTCTATCAACTATGAATCCAGCTATTCCAAGATATTGAGGAGTCTGGATTCAGAGAATGTCGACTTCAAAAAGAGAGTAAAACTTTCGAAGATCTTTGCAAAGTCAATTTCCCAGATGGTTCAACTAAATCAGTTTTCAAATCAGCTGAATTCGACTTTACTGCAATCTGGCAAGCAGTTAAACGACTCTTTTCAAAAGTTTGATATGAATGCAACCCTTCAAGATATTCTATCACATAACTTAGAGCTTGGAAAAGGAGAGTTGCTCCAGCATATTCACGTGCTAATGGACAAGTTTTCTAAGTTGTTGACCGAGAGGGCTGAACTCAGTTGCAAAGGTTCAGATTCCTCGGAGCCACCAATGATTCTTCCAGAATTAGATCATCTTTCTCTGTACAAGCCATTGCCTAAAGTCGTGAATATGACACATTTTCTAAATACCACAATGGAGTTGCTAAAAGATTATAGCATACAATCCATAAAGTTGGTACTCAAAAAACTGTTTGACTCAATGTTAAGATTTACCATACAAAATTCAAGTGATTCTAACCTTGTCAGAGGCTGGTTGATTTTGAAGAATTGGTTTACTGACTGGTTTAGCTACGAGCTCCAAGTAATGTATTTGAAGTATCTCTTTTATGAGGACTGCATTGCGGACGAATAAACGGCGATAGATTTTATGAACTTTTTATGAACACATTTGCTTTGCTATTTTACACACATTTTTTATAGATTATAGAGCGCTTAACAAAATTGTATGAACTAACTGGTAGAAACTCATAATAAAGGGTCAAAGAATGCTTTGAACTTGAAGTAGAATAAATATGGCATGAGCAAACCGCAACTGAGCCCCACTATTTTCTCTATTATGGTGTGGTAGAAGATTGAGGTGATAATAAATAAGGTGATCCAAGCAAAGCAGCAAACTAATGAAACACCTAGAATGCTATAGAATGAAAGTCTGGAATATGGTGGTTGAGAATGCGAGGGCGTGAGGCGATAGACATTGACCAGATTTAGGAGTTCAAATAAAGTTGTGACAGTGAAACAACTGAGAATCAATGAATGCCCACTGAACTTAACACCTCCTTGCCAGCTGTTTCCATCACCAGCAAGACACTTGTGGTAATTTAAGTCAGTATCATCTGAGCAATGTCCCCCAGTGAGCTTTAGAATACGGTCAAATATGGAGTCTCCGAAGAACCACACAATCAATGCAGAAATGAAAATAAATATAAATGCCATCTTGAGCAGTTGCTTGAGAAGAACCTGCTTCTTGGAGCTAGTATGCCTACCCAAATCTCTTCTTGTAAGAGGTAGAAGTGAGACCGTTCCTGTACCTTCATAATTGATCTCATCTGACTTATACCGAATAACATACCATGTTATGAGCGAGAGTAAGCAACCAAATATCTCAAAGGATTGGCCAGCAAAGTATTGGTTAATAAAGCTTCCAGTGTTGAGCACTGGGGTTTCCTGAGGATCGATATCCCAGGCAGAGAGGTACAGGAATAGTTTTATCAGAAGTCCAACAAATAGTATGAAGGGAAATAGCAGCAAGAAAGCAATGTGCAAATTGATCGTGATTCCATTGATATGAATAGAGTTATATTTGATCATTTTTGATATTGACTGGATGGAATCAGGATGGATAAAGAAATGATATACGAAGATTAGAGCAGTGCACCAACCAGCACCCAGAGCGAGTCTACAATAATGGGTGAACAGCACAAGGACAACAAAGGAACAATGTCAAAGATGTTTCTCTTTCGAATGTATGCGAAGTGGCGATGCTTGATTGCGAATTCAACCGCTAATTTGAAAGCGGAGAAAGAACAGATTGCTGGGTGCATGGTCTGAAATATATGCATGCTTTAAATCGCGCAGAACACTGCCGGGGAAAGCGGAACTATTATGTGGATTAACGTAACTAGAATACAAATAAAATGATGAAAGGAGGTTTGGCGGGGCCTGTTTAAGGAAAAAAAAAACAACCGCTGAGTGACCCTTCCAATGCTGGTACTACAAATCACAGTCTTGCATGATTTCGAAAAAGTGCTGGCCGAGCTTTTCGATTGGGAGGTCCTTGAGCGCTACCTCGAGCTTCCTCCGGGCCACAGCACTGATAGAAGAGCCTCTAGCATGCATTTCCTTGACCACCATAACCTTGCTGACTGTACTTAGATCACACAATAGAATCAACTCGAAGTTGTTCTTCCAGTTGATGTTGACCTTCGTGAAGCACAAATCCGCTTCCAGTCGGGATGGCTTTTGAAGACGTAGTTCTAGCTCTCTAAAGATCGAACTCTTCAGCTGCACAAGAATTAGATATCGCCTTATTTCCGATGCAAACTTAAAGAGATCAACATTCAAGTACTGTAGTGCCAGCTGCTCCACGGGGACAAACTTGGGAACAGTGCTCTTAAAGATAGCCCAGTTCTCGTTTTTAGTTATCTTCCGGAGTATAATGTAGTGGGGAGTCACAAACTGGCACAGCTGTCTGTCAAAAACGTCGAACCGCAGTCCGAGAAACTCACTGGCATGGCCGTTTGGAGCGTTCACCGGAAAAGCCGTGATTCCTCCCAAACGATAGCAGTTTTCCAGACGAATCTTATCGACGTACTTATCCTTTAGCATCTCATACCGCTTAGAGTTCTCCTGCCTCTGCAACCTACGTCTTTTTGCCTCAGACGATGCAGAATTATTGTGCAGATCTTGGATACCATCAATCATCAACCCGTTGATCAAGTCATCAAAGTACTCATGTTGCGCCGTTAATTTGGTTCCATCCACTTGTGGCACATGGATACCATCTGTAGCATCACCATTTCTCTGCCTAGCATTTTTCTCTGCTCGCAACTTGTCGTATCTTTGAGTCAGTTTTTCTATCTGCTGTTCTAGTAGTTTAGCTTCTATAGCTGCAGCTTTTCTCTGCTTCTGAAGACTTTTAGCACTCTCCATTGCATTCAGAGCTCACAACTTTGAATATATCAGAAAGGCAAGATAATTATTGAACTACAATCGAAGACACCGGTGTACACAGGGTCTTGGAACTTATTTATACATGCAAGCAAACCGTTAACGTCAACAATATTCCAACAATGTATTTCACCTCCACCATGCGCGCTGCCCGGATTATTATTACATTACTGCGGAGAAATAACGGATTTTTCACCTTCACCAGAAACCGTTTTCCCTGCATGAGTGAGTATGCTATCCACTTTGAGTGGATGAAAAAAGCCTTGGAAGTTGCTGAATCTGCGTTGGATGTAAAGGAGGTGCCTGTTGGATGTATCTACGTATATCGAGGACAAATCATTGGCACAGGCTTCAATAAAACCAACCTCACTTTGAATGGCACTCGACATGCCGAATTTGAAGGATATGACCAGATCCGACAGCGATTTCCGTCGAGTTTCATGGATGTGTTGAAGCAAACTGATCTCTACGTCACAGTTGAGCCCTGCATAATGTGTGCTAGCATGCTTCGGCAGCTGGGAATCAGGCGAGTCTTCTTCGGTTGTGCGAACGAGCGATTTGGAGGAAACGGCTCAGTGTTCCGGATTAATGAAGATTACCCTGCCGCTCTGGAGGTTGACAGAACCCGGTTACATCCTTCCTACAAAGTTTATCCTGGATTGTACAGCGAAGAAGCAGTGATTTTATTGAGAAAGTTCTACATTTTGGAAAACGACAAGTCTCCCGTGGCATTGAGGAAGAAGCACAGACATTTGGAGTTACAACAGTTCCCCAAACTGGAATACTCCAAATATTTGAGCAGGACTGATTTTACAGATATGTTTGGCCTGCAGAGTGGCTTTATCTTTGACAGCGGCGAGTCTATCAAAATACAGAATGGACAGATAGCAAACGACAAGGATGTGACCAATGGACTCACATCTGGTACAGAAAACGGAAACTTATACAAGGACAAAACGGTGTCTAAAAGGCAGAAGCTAGTATAGAGTACCATATACACCTATATGCTCTTTCAGACTCCTCCTTCGCTCTACATCTTTACTAGATTAAAAGTTATTAGAATAGTCTCCCTTGTAGTGATTTTTAATTATTACCTGCTAGACTTAACATCATACTCTAGGATCCCTGGCTGTTGGCACTTTCCAGCTTCTTCATATTTTCCTGTAATATTTCATTGTTCTTCAGCACGTCGTTGTCCGTGAAAACCTTATCCTCCGGATTGAGCCTATCTTTGAACTTTGTTGTACCGCTAGAGGTGACCTCTAACTTCTTCATCTGGTCCACCAGACGAGTGTAGAAGTCAAGATAGTATCCACTAAGTTGCTTCAACGAGCCTGTGATCTCACCATTCTTAATTTTCTCAAACTGTTGGAACTCTTTCAAAATGTCGCTCTCATATTTATTGAAGACTTCCAGTGCTTTTTTCACCTCATCTTCTAACAGTTCAACCCTGGAATTTAACTTTTCTATTCTCTCGTTCGTGAGATTTCCATATTGCTGGGGATTGCCTAAGCCAGTCATTGACTCCAGCTTTCTAGTTAGAAAAGTGATAGTGCCCTCAGTAGATGCAGTTATTGAGCCCCCGTTCACCAACCGGTCTCGTTCTTGCTTAGTCTTCTCAAGATAGTGGCATAACATTTCGTAATCAAGAGCCTTTGCATCCTTAACTTTGATTAGCTCCTTCAACTGCATGATATAATGTTCCATGTCCTTCAACTCTGTGAGATAGCTATATTCAACGTTGTGATCCAATTGATTGATCTGATCAGAGACAAATGCCAAGTTTTCGGAAAAATGCTTGAACTGCGTTATCAATTGTGCCGATTCCTCATCGACATCTTCATTTACCTCATATTTGCCATCAAAGTCATTGTTTAATAGGACTGTAAGTTTGCCAAACTCCTCTCCAAACTTCAAAATGTCGGTTGAAATTTCGTGCTGGGTGTGAAGAACCTGAGAATAGATTGTGTCGATCTTATTCAAGTTCTCCTGCAATTTTCCTGTCTTCTCATGTATCTCCTGAAAGTCCTTCTTATTTTTGTAGTCAAGCGTTGGCTTCTTGAATGCGTTCATTATAAAGTCAGTAACGGTTTCGAGGTTCTGGGAAGTGGAATTGGAAGGATCCACGGAGCCGACTGCTGGAATCTTCAAGTTTGCTTTGTAGGTTGACCAGTAGTCGGAATCATCCAAGAAAATGAAGAATAGCTGCGATCTCCTTAGTACAGGATGCTGTATGATTCTGTTTAGAAAACCGTTCAAAGAAATGGCCCTCTTAGTGGTAAATTCATCTGTAAACCTGCCACCTTTGATATACTCCAATCGCTGCTTGTTGGGTAGAGGTGGAATCAATAAGGTCGGGTAATCATTCATCAAACACTCATAGAAAAAGTAGAAGTCAGAGTAACGTCGTCTAATTTGGAATTCATGCTTCTTAAATTTCGGGCTGTCTGTGGAAACCTTTATCAAATAGGAGGTGAAGGGGTTCTGCCCATCGTACTCTGTAATTGGATTTAGAACAGAAATTTCCATGTTATAAGGACTGTCATCTTCTCCTTGCACGTCGGTGTCCGGCAGCACCGTAGTGGATGGCTGGTTTTCGGTGTCTGCAGACTCGTAGTCCTGGTTTGATTCGCCTGCATCCTCTGCGGCAGAGTCAACGTGTACCTCATCATTAACGCCATTTTCACCAATATTCAGAGCATCCTGAACCATGTTTTGGGTTATCAATCCCGATCCTGTATCAGATTCTTCTGTAAGCGGAGTTCCTTCATTTCTCGAATTGTCTTCCGGCAAATTATGATTCTGGCCATCATGCTCTAAAGGTCTGTCCTCAGAAGCGTTTGTAGAGTTCTCATGAACATTTAGCGGTTTGCCGTCTTGATCTTGTTGCTTATTCTGAGCTTCATCTCCGGCGTCCCATTCTACAGAAGAGAATGGCTCACTCATGTTGTAAAAAGCAATGAATACCGACTATGTGTAACGCTTTGAATTTAGCACGAAAAAAAAGAATAAATACCATTCAATGGCACCGTAGACAGTTGTACTCGCCTACTACGCCAATGCTGAACAGGTAAACAAATATGCTAGAAACAAATATGCCAGGTGTAGCAAATGAAATGCACTATTGATTAAGCTGTCAAATATAGGGGCAAAAGTTATTAGCGTCCATCGATCACAGTCGCGACGACCTTTCCGGTTGCGGCTGTGAGAAAGGTACTGCAACTAACAATGGCAGAGGCAGCTACCAGATATCCCATTTGCCATTTATTAAAAAAAATAGAACTAGAACTAGAAATAGAAATATCACAATGAGAAATACAATACTTTATGATAAAAAAAAGTAAAAGAGCCTTCTATCTGAAGGGATGAGTTAGGTAGCTGGCTAGAACCAGCTTATCAAACTTCGATGAAGCTTTAGAGACAGTAGCATGACTGGCAAAAAGTTGGAAAAAAAAAAAGAAGAAAACAGAGGAAAGAAAAAAGGGAAAAATGATGATTCAGTAACAATGCAATGAAATTTATAGATTGATTTTATCTATCTTTGCGGAGCAAATGCCCCTATGACTTCCTTTTTAGTTTCTGCTTGATAACAATTTTTTTTTCTTATTTTTATTTTTATTATTTTTTTTTTTTTTTATTTTCAATTTTGATTTTTTTCGAATGCTCACCAGCCATTAGATGTGAGCAACTTTTATAAACAGGTCTCCTGCAATGAGCAACAACCACCCGAAAGTTATATCGCCAGGAAGTTGTAATTGCATTGAATATGCACTGGGCATATCTTGATTGATGGCATTGGAGCAAGGGGAGGGGCTAAACAAATAATAAAAATGAGACCCGCTCTCTCAAACAGGGTTCAATTCATTCTAAATTCACCTCACAGCACGTTCTATAATCAGGGATCATTCGTAAACATCAAATTAAATATGATCTGTAGCGTATAACAACCAACAACGACTAGTACATTTCCGCATATGGGAATGAAAATAACAAAGGAAGGAGAGTTGACCAACACTAACTCAGACAATATCGCCAAGAGTGGGAGTGAATAACGCCATCTCTAACAACAAACAAACAGAAAAAAATAAAAAGAACAACAACGTATCTCGATTAAAAGAAAATTATTCATCAAGATGTTGCTACTCATGAAGATGGCTCAGCAGCCTTCTCCCCATTTGTTGATTTTTTTTCATCGTCTGCTTCTTCAGAAGAGGGTTCCCCGTAGACAGCATTTGAAGGAACCTTCTCATCCTTGCCTGAGTTGTTTCTTTGATCTGCAGGTAAGACCCATTGCTTTGGATTATTGTAGGCTCTAATTTTGTACTCCTTTTCTCCATCTTCACCTTCAATGAAGCCGTACTCTAAGTTTTTACATTTCACAAGACACTTCACCACCAGAGAATAGTTGTGATACGAAAGAGCGGTGACTCTGTAAAAGTTAGCCACCACCTTCAAAGGCAGAAAACCTTCGGAATTCATATTCTTCCTCAAAAATATGTCCTTTATCAAATTCTGAGTGGAGAAGTAGTAGTCCAATTGATTGGCTATCGAAATCAGAACGTCATCCTCTGGAACATTATCTTGTGGTGGCATCACGTAAGGCTGCAGCTGAGGCATCATTGGGTTAAATGGGGTTGGAGGGTACTGCATGTAACCCATTGCAGGATACACAGGTTGCATCATGTAAGGAGACATATAATTATTTCTATGATTGTGGTGGCCTGAATGGTGCCTATTGTTGCCAGAGGCCGAGGAGTCGCCAGAAGATCCGCTGTTAGAATTGGAAGAAGAGCCATTAGCACTTCCATTGCTTGAAGCAGCACCGCTGGAGGCAGAGCCATTGCCAACATAAGGCATTGGCATGAAGAACTGTCTGTTATAAGGAAGATAAGGCATCTGGCCCATGCTTCCATTTTGATTACTGTACCTTCTGCTTCCATTTTGATTATGTCTATACTGTCTTTGCTGGTAGCCACCGTTTTGGTTCTGGGCTCCGTTGGAATAGTTATTAGGTCCGGAGTGCTTAGAGTAAGGTCTTCCATTATATGACTTGTTTGGACCCTGGAAATGCTGCTGATGGTGATTATCGGTGGCTGAAGAAGAGGCAGCTGCAGAAGGCGACTGGTCCTTGGCGGAATCTGCCTTGACTTGCTCAGACTCAACAACCGGAGACTCGCCAGCTTCACCAGAGGCTTTTTCTGATGGTTGGTCAGCCTTGTCAGTGGATTTAGATTCAGAAGCATCGTCGGCTACACTCTTTTTGGCATCCTGGTTATCTCTGGGTTTGGAAGCAGCGGCTTGTTTCTGCTGCTGAGAGCCTTGCTTTCTGGATTTCTTCTCCTGTTCTTTGGAGCCCTTTCTCTTATTTTTCTTCTTGGAGCTTTTGGTACCAGCGGCAGGAGTCTTAGGAGACACTATAGTGACATTTGCCTTAAGAGGAATCCACTTGTCTTTTCCGGAAGGAGCTTTGGCCATACTAAGTGGCTCAGAGGAGCTGCTCTCGGACATCGTTATCGATTGAGTTATAGGGTTCTGCTGGCTCAGCAACACCTTAGGTGCAGTACCCCAGGCATTTGTTTTTGGTGGCGGAGCTGGAGCCAATTTGGTCTTTTTTGGAACTTCTTTAGCTTCTGGTTGTTCCTTTTCCTTTGGAGCGGCAGTGGCGGTGGCAGCAGCAGCAGATGAAGGCGTGACAGATGCTGCTTCCTTGGGTTTCTTTTCGGATTTCTTCTCCGTCTTCTTGTCCTTGGAAGAAGAAGGGGAATCGGATTTTTCGTGGTCGACGACAGTAGCTTGCTTGGAGTCATCAGCGTTAGTGCTGACTTCCTTTTCTTCAACAGGCCTTCCCTGGGAAGGAGGATAATCGACGGTGGCGTCTTTCTCCGTCGAGGCACCAGCAGCATGAGCATAAGACATGACAGCAGACATAATAAAGATTTATCAAATGGTATTAAATGTTGCGACAGAACGATGAATCAAAAAAAAAAAAAAAAAAAAAAAATAAAAGTGATCCAACAAAGAAAAGTGATTTGAACGTGAAAAATAGAACGTGGGATGTAGTCTGTAGTTGGAACAGAATGTAGTCGTCTAGCAGATCAAGTTGAAGAGTTGAAGAGTTCAAGTGCTGATTTGAAAGTCCTATAGTAATTAAGGACCAAGATCACAGAGTCCGTTTGGCTGACTTGCTTGCTTGACAGGAGGAAAAAAAAAAGACGGATTCAGGGAAACAAGTTAGGGGGGGGGGGGGGAAAAAGAGAAAAAAACCCGTATCACAATGAAGCACTAGTACAAAGTCAAAGAAGTATCAAAACGTGACAAAAGACAGAAATGTTCAGTACAAGAGTGCAATAGGTGGATCGAGGATATAAGCGTATAGAAGCACTAAAGAAAAAAAAATTTTTCATGTAGATGAAATTGGCACAGAGTCCGGGAAAAGAAAATGGTGCTAGTAGGGTTTGATCGGGCACGACCAAGGAGGAGGTAAATGAGCGGAGGAGAGAAAGCAGGAAGCCAGGAAGCGAAGAAGACGTAGAGGAGGGTAATCAGAGTTGACAAATGCGATTACGATGGCAGGTACAGCAGCGGGAGGGAATCAGGCAGGCATTGCAAGCAAAGACGCAGAGGTAAAGCCGTATAAGTGGCTCGAGGAAGTGAGAGCCAAGGAGCACGCATACAAAAAGTTAGAAGAAGAGAGTATCAGAGGTACCATAGGTATGGATATATATGTGTAGAAGACCAAGAGAGAGAGAGAGAGAGATTGGGGGCTAGAAAACAGAAGTAGTAAGGTAGTAGAGCGGAGACTCGGGCTAGACGCTGGTATACTTGGCGCCGGTGTGGTGTAAGGTGTCTGGACGGGCGGAGCACGTGACCAGTACATGGAAGTGAAGACAGATAACGGCCGGCAGCCAGCAGTCAGCAGCTGGGAGGACGTTTATTACGGGTAGGGAGAAGGAAGCTGCCGGCCATTTACAGCATCTGGCACACGGGGTTTGGTGACAACTGTGCTGGCTCCCCAGCGCAGCGGCGGCGGGTAGGGAGCAGAATTCTGGTGATAGATGCAGGACCACCACAGCAGGTAGACGACATGGTAGGTAACACACGTAAAATGTGGGCGTACATGGGAGTCGACACTGCACGGCTAGTGAGAGTATTCGGGGAACTATTTCTGGAACTAGGAAGTAGCAGCCCAAGCTACTAACCGTAGATTCTGCATTCGTCGACTTTCTGCATTTGGGTACGGCAACCCGACGCACCATCGGCAAGCACCAGTGTGGTGGTGGTAGCAGCCGGGGTGAATGCGGATGTTGGTTGGAATTGTGGTACTGGCACAAGCCGAAGACGTTAGCAGAGAAGAGGCGGGTGACGAGAGAAGACGTTGTTATGTTGAACAGGGAAGCAAGCAGTCTAAGCGGCGGCTGGAACAAGCAGAAAAGGTCCAGAGGCAGGGCCTATGTCGGAGTCCAGGCATATGGGCTTTTCCTTGGCGTCTTCAGATTCTTTCCATCTCGGCTCTGCCGATTCTACACTACAAGCTTTTCATCCGCGTCGGCGCATTGCGACTCTGCTACCACGAAGTGCTTACTACACGGCACGGGCACGACCGCGTGGTGGCAGTATACACGCGGTGAAGCCGCAGCGAGTGCAGCAGTGGAGGCCGGCCTGGAGGTGCCCAGGGAAGAAGAATCGGCAGGTTAGGGCGAGTCAGCCACCGTTGCAGAAGACGGCAGAAACAACCTAGGTCAATGGATGGACGTAGACATCAATCCAGACGCCAAAGCAGATGCATAAACACACGCGAGCGCCAGGCTTCAGGAGCACGGAGTGGTTGGTGATCGGGTGCCGGTTTTACGTGTGCCCGCCGACGAACACACCTTATTCTGTTGCAGCTAAACCGCAACCGCAACTGCAACTGCAACTGCTGCTCGGCCTCGCTACCGGCGCCGCTAACAGCTTCTCACATTGGGCCTTTCTGGTGCATCTAGCTGTTTAGCCGCCCCGATTTTCATTGCTTCATACTACGTCATCTCCCGCAAAGCAGGAAATTTTTTTTTGCGCTCGTATTTGCGTAGTCATTCAAGATTCACACTAAATTGGTCCCAGAGCAGCCAACTGGGGGTCACCCAAGTCCCACATCTCAACAGAAGCCCAATTCCACACATGTTGTGCTCAACAAGGTTCTCCGTACAAATGTATGCCGATGTAACACCGTGCACCGGCGGAATTTGGCGTCGAACATTTTCACGTCTGAGAATTCGAGGTGCTTTTCGGCCAACTGTCCCAATATAGAAAAGGGTCTTCCTATTTTGATAAGAAAACAAAAAACAAACAAACAAAAAAAAAAAAAACATTCGGCGCACTGCTCCACTGCTACCACCGCTTCGACTGCTGCCGCGGTCATCAGGGCCACCACGGGCCACCAGGGCCACCACTACTTATCTCTATCTGTATGTAGGCAGAGCGCACATTCCTTTAGCCTCTTGAATTCCACCTCTGTACGCCGCACCTTTCTGTATGTATGTATTGTATGTATTGTTATGTATACACAAACTTCTGGCCTCCTAATTGCTTGCTTTCCCCGGCTCTTGGTTGCCGCCCCATCATTCACTTGCTTCACCTTCCAATTATTCAATCCCCTATTTAATTTGGGTCTTATGTGGACCGGCTTGTACCCCCCCCAAATTAAATTACTCTCTCACGCTGCTCCGACGAGGCTCAGCTTCCGCAAAAGGACTGAGAGACCTTTTGCGGCAGCGAGCCAACTTTACTTTTCGTATGGTCTTTTTTTTTTTTTTTTTTTTTTTTTCTCCCTCATTGTAAGCGCGCTTCCTCACCGCACAAACACAATCAATTGCTGCTTAGATTCTGTTGAACGTCAGCCATATATTATAATAAACAAAGACTGTCCATTTTTTTTTTACTTGGAATTAGGGCATGACACTGTTTTGATTTCTTGTTTTATATTTCTACTTTCTATACTTTACAGTTCTTCTTCTTCTTCTTGTTCAGTTCTTCTTAAAAATTTAACTTAAGCTTTACGTTGACCTTCACATAACTCTTCGACTTTGGCATTAATCTAATCTAAACATGAGAAGAGAATTGGCTATCATAATATGGGCACATGTGCTGCTTGTTTTATTCCTGGCCTACAAATGCTTCGATTTAATGACTTTACTTTATGACAACACTTTCCAGTACGCCCTCTTGGACTCGGAACTCAACCCTGTCACCGACGTTAACAGACCACAGCTAATTCCAAAAATCATCCATCAGACTTACAAGACCGAACAGATCCCGGAAATATGGAAGGCTGGTCAGCAGCGTTGCATAGACCTCCACCCAGACTACCAGTACATTCTATGGACCGACGCCATGGCCAGGGACTTTATTGCCAAGGAGTATCCCTGGTTCTTGAAGACCTTCGACTCCTACAAGTACCCTATAGAGCGTGCAGATGCCATCAGATACTTTGTGTTAAACCACTTTGGTGGAATATACATCGACTTGGATGATGGCTGCAGAAGAAAATTGGACCCCCTATTAACGGTGCCTGCATTCGTCCGGAAGACCGTGCCAACAGGCATATCCAACGATGTCATGGGTTCTGTTCCAAGACATCCTTTCTTTGCCAAAGCCATTGATTCACTCTCAAAGTACAACATCAACTGGCTTGTGCCTTACATTACCATTATGTTTTCTACGGGACCTCTATTTCTATCGGTCATATGGAAGCAGTATATCAGATGGGGAAACCCAGAAGCCGGTGAAGTTAGAATCTTGATGCCTCAAGACTACAAGTCCGGCGATAATCCTTTTTTCGACATTGCACGGGGCTCTTCATGGCACACCGAGGATGCCAAGTTCATCTCTCTGATGTCCAGACATGTTCCTATGGTTGTGGCTATCTGCTGTGCAATTGTACTCGTCGTTTTCTACTTCGAATACCTAATTTACATTGTTGCTGTTTCGAACACTACCAAGAAAGTGTTCAGAGGTATCTGGAATTTGCTCAGATTGAAGTCCTGGTCATACAATAATAACTACATCAAAATGTGCTCAGGAAAAAGCAGATACGTTAAGACAAGAAATAGAAAAGACTCCAACTTGCCAGCAGCCTTGAGAATCGATCTAGAAAAGAACGTTCAGGCTGTTTACGACTCGGAATCTGCATAGAACAATGATAATAAACCTAGACAACATAGCATCTTCGAAACCGATATTCAGGTATTCACTCAGCATCTTTTTTTTTTTTTTTTTTTTTAGCTTTTGCTACCCCATAATAATCTACCTTTCACTTCCTTCAATTCATTTCATGATCGTGTTTACCTGGTATCATCTAATCTTTGTTTAATTTAATTTAATGACCGAATAATAGTACCCTGTACGCTCAATTGGATTCAACGCTTTATTGACCTCGCTGTAGGATCTCAGGGCTGCTTGTTGGCCCTCCAACCTATCCATAACAGCCATTTGAGTGAATACTGTTAACTAGATCCATCTCATGGGGTACATTATTGGATATATGCGAACTTGGCCGCCAAATGCTAGGAAGAACTGCTTCCTCGAATACCAGTGAATGCTTTGGAAAGCACGGTGGGAATTGGTGGATGGACAGCGGACATAAAGTAAATTTATTCAAAGCACCTGCTTGCCATTGGCTTTGATGGTTAACGGACACCAGAGGCAGGTCAGAGTGCAAGAAATGCCGATAATTCTAGGCTATAAACTTCTCGCAGGCCGCACAAGTAAACAACATTAAGTATTTTCCCAGATACGTACATTTTCTGAAGTATATAAGCCTCAAGCGGAACGATACTGTTTGAATGTCTGCATCGTCGTCAGGATATACTACCTACTGTATGAATCTCTTTGTCATCGTCAGGATATGCTACCTTATATCTACTGCTTTCTATCTTGTTGAGTATACCGATCTGCAACTGACTCTCGATCGAATGAATTGATGCCGCTCAGTTGTCAACTAGGCTTCTGAAAATAGTCCGTTCTTTTACAGATTATTAATTGGACCAGGGCAGGCTACCCTGTATCATATCATATGGGAAATCATATTTGGTACTACCAGCATCTGAGATTGCCAAAACAAGTAATGCTGACAGCACGTGATCACAGCTACCAATGGTATATCCCTGTGTGCGTATGCTTCTCCATTCAGTAGGGCTGCTATACATACAACAAGGAATCTACAGCTACTGTGATGTGGGGAACTGCGGTGTCGGGTAAATATGCCTCTGTCTTTTACTTCACCTTCAGTCAGTTCACCTGCTTTCTTCCTAGTGTTTGTTTTGGCTGCACCCCTCGTTGGATCTTTTTGGCGCACCCCCGCTGGCCTCCCATCGTCGTCGCAATTTTCCTTTCTTGTCGGGGTGGCTTCCCGCAGCGGCACCAGGCAAATGCACTAGTTTCTAGCGGAACCTTGCAATATGTTCATGTATCACATACATTGTATAGACAAGCAGGCCGAAAATGAAATCAAAACAAGAATGCCCCCATTTCAAGTCTATACCATACCATAGTTGAGCGCACTTCGATATCGTCTGCTTCATTTACCATCTCCAGCCCGAACGGTTTTGGTAGTTCCTTTCTTTCTTTCATACCACACATTGCGCTATATTGCACTGCACTGCACTGCACTGCACTGCAATATATTACACCGCTTACTCTTCAGAGCGCAAATTACCTTATCCAACTTTTTCTGCCGCCCAGCGCGGGTCTACTATCCGTTAGCGGTAAGTGCCTCGTCCAACGGCTAATGCAAAATATGGTGCATATATAGCGACGATAGGTTCTGCCCAATAAGCCGAAATTCACCCATCCTTTTCTTCATCATCATCATCAAACAACATCATCATCAAAATGGGATATCCAGATACTTTCGAAGGATTTGCAGTTTTCGACCCTTCCCCAGAGACATGGTCTACGGCGAAGAAGTTTGAGTACGAGCCGAAGCCATTTGAAGATCATGACGTCGACATCAAGATCAGAACCTGCTCGATCTGCGGTTCCGACGCCCACTCGGCACACAACGGCTGGAACAAGCCCAATGCGCACTTCCCATTGGTGGTAGGCCACGAAATCATTGGGAACGTTGTTAGAGTTGGACCAAAAGTTACAGACTTCAAGGTGGGTGATCGTGTCGGTGTCGGTGCGCAGTCGCAGTCTTGTATGAAGTGCAAGATCTGCAAGTCGCACAACGAAGTGTACTGCCCAAAGTTGGTCCACACTTTTGGAGGAGTGTACCACAACCAAGATGGAACCACTACGTTCTCGCAGGGTGGATACTCCAACTACGTGCGTATCCACGAGTACTTTGTTTTCCACATCCCAGAGGCTCTGCCGGACGAACTCGCTTCTCCATTCATGTGTGCCGGTGTCACCACGTACTCTCCAATCGTTAGGAACCTCCCAAAAGAGCTCCCAGAAGGCCAGACCAAGCCGAAGGTTGGTGTGGTTGGTCTCGGTGGTTTGGGAATGATGGCCATCCAATGGTGCAGAGCACTAGGATGCGATACGTATGTTTTCTCAAGATCCAGTAGAAAGAAGCAGGATGCAATCAAGCTTGGTGCAGATCACTTCATTGCCACAGGTGAGGACCCGGAGTGGATCAAACAGGTTGAGTTCGACTTGGACCTCATCATCTGCACCGCCAACTCGACAGAGAACTTCGACTTGAACACCTATCTTAGAGCTCTTACAATTGGTGGTAAGTGGGTGAATGTGGGATTGCCAGAAACACCTTTCACGGTGTCTCCAAGGACGTTCATGTCTAACGCATGCTTCATGGGTGCTTCGCATTTGGGAACTCACGATGAGATGGTGGCCATGTTGAAACTAGCCATGGAGAAGGGTGTCAGACCTTGGGTCGAGTGCATTCCAATCAGTGAAGCAGGAGTTAAGGAGGGCCTAGAGAAGTGCCGCTATAACAAGTGCAGATACAGAGTTACTTTGACCGACTTCGACAAGGCATTTGGCGAAACCAAGGCCTGAAACTGCGGGTTTGCATGTCAATATATAGATAAAGTAACAGCTACTGGAAGCTGCGGAGAAAGTAGAACACAAAGAATGTAGGGAGGAAGAAAGGAGAAGCATGGATTCTGTCGGGTGTCAACCTGTCCAAGGAAGACGGGTACGGCCAATTTCCAAAAATAGCTGACCAAGCTTGACATATCAGAGTGGTTATCACAGTCGAAGTCTATCGCCGATATAGTAAGAAAAGAAAGTTCGAGTGCAGGACATTCTTCGGCAGTATTTGGACACTTGGTTCTGGAACTGGGAAACGTCACTGAATACCAATTATCGTACAGAATTCTACGGGAAGGAAAGCACAGGATGGCAAACATCACACATTGAACTATTAGAAGAGCACCACCACTATGCAGCCTCGACAACTCTGCTACTTTCAAGCTATGTTCATTACCAGCACGGTAGCACAGAAAAGCCGGTAGTTGACGGTCCTGTACAGCCACCCCTGCGGTAGATTGGGCTTTTGAGCCCTCAGACTACAGGGTCCAAATCATCAGCAATGATTTGTCATGGCTATAAAGCTAGCTGGCTTTGTACAGAAAGTCGAGATACTCGAGCCAGCAAAAGCCGTTTTTTTAAAAAAAAAATTAAAAAGGAAAAAAAAAGAAAAAAAAGTCCCGGAACATCATGAAATGCGTCTAGAATCTGTAATGACCCAACCCACCTTGCAGCGGAAGAAGATCTCAGGAAAAAATGACGGCGACAACACAAACAAACAACGGTAACGGTTGAATTCAGTTATTTTGTGTACTTCTCGTTTCGTGTACTCACACTTACTCCAGCACTGCTGATCTCTTGCGTCCATCCAACTCACAGTATGCTACCATTTTTTTTTTTTATTTTTTTTTTTTGGGCTCTATCGCCTTAAACCTCTTATCCATTCGTCTTCCATACTACAACCACCACCACCACCAAAACTCACTCTCATCCTTCAAACATTACTGGCGTCTCATCGATGTTCAACTTCCTTCCAGCTTCCTTCCACCTTCAATTCCAGAACTTCCCGGCGTCTGTGATGACGTAATTTTTACTTGTCTTGGTGCATACCACACCTCACCTGCCGCAGCAACGGGAACCTGGCACTGTGTGTAACATTTTTTTATTTATCACTTCTTGGCAGGAGACACGTCCTGTCTCAATCCTCCATTAGCATCGTCCTCCTTCGCTTCGCATTCTTCAGAAATTCCTCCGCCTGTATATAGATACAATTGAGCTATGCATCGCTAAGCATTTCTATGCCTTGCTATGCATCACCACTCTTTCTGCTACGCTTTCTGCTACGCTTTCTGCTACCCTCTCAGCCACGCTTTCTGCTACCCTCTCAGCCACCTTCTCGGACACCTGTTTGGACTGCCTTTAACTCCATGGTTGCTCCAATCGGCCATCGGAAATCGGGTATTTCCCACTACCCGCGAGCCTACCCGCCAGCCGCCTCCTGAATCGTCTCTTGGGAGAAGCACCGCCCACAATTGCCTTTTGGGGGGTCTTCTGCCTGGTGAGCATATCGCACCGGGATATCTGACTAATAATTATTAATTGCGCTCTCGATTACTTTTCTTTATTTATAGGACCGCGACTTCTCTGGTAGTGCTTTATTTACTCTTATCCAAGAAGTATAAGAAGTACCAGTTGCATCAGCTCAGTCTCCACCACTGTATCAGTAACTGTATCGGTAAACATGGAGCAAACAGCAGCTTCCTCTTCAGGAGAAGCAATTCGACCTTCGTCCTCTCATGCTTCCAGCACTTCCTCTTCGTCCTCAGGAATCAACGCCTTCAGTCCTTCCGACGACTACGACAGGGAGGAGATTCTCGATTTGCATGAGACAATCACCAGATCCAGGGCCGAGAACCCTAGCGACAATGTCATGACTCGTCTATCGACGCTATCGAAGCAATTGTCGCATATGACGGCCAAAGAGATGGAGACGTTTACTATTGACCCTAAGGATTTCGACTTGAAGAGTATCTTGCACTTCATCGTTCACCGGAACGACTCACAGGGAATTAAAACCAAGAAAGTCAACGTCGTATTCGAGGACTTGAAGGTGATCGGCAAGAACACCTCTGCCGCCGTCATCAAGGACGTTGGCGACGTCTTCCTTGCTCCTGCCGTCAAGCTCAAGGACCACCTCTCCAAGAAGCCTAAGGTCGACTTTTCCAAGATGAGTAAGACCAGAGACATCATCAGGGGTGTGTCGGGCCACATGGAGGCTGGAACTATGACATTGGCATTGGGAAGACCGGGTGCCGGATGTTCCACCTTTTTGAAGTCCATTGCCGCCGAGACCCAGACCTACTTGGGTGTGGAAGGTGACATCTTCTACAACGGAATTCCTAGACAGGAGATGGCTAAAAACTACAAAAATCAGCTTATCTACGACCCCGAGTTGGACGTTCACTTTCCTTTCCTAACCGTCGAGCAAACACTTAAGTTTGCTATAGGATGCAAGACTCCCGCTGTTCGTATTGATAACGTTTCTAGAGCCGAGTACATCAACACAATTAAGGATCTATATACAGTCTTGTTTGGCTTGCACCATGTCGAGAAGACCTTAGTGGGAAATGAATTTGTCAGAGGCATCTCCGGCGGTCAAAGAAAGAGAGTGTCTATCGCCGAAGCAATGGCTACAAGAGGAACAATTTTCTGTTATGATAATGCAACGAGAGGTTTGGATGCCTCTACTGCCTTGGAGTTTGTCGAAGCTTTGAGAACTTCGACAAATATTACCAGGACAACCTCTCTAGTCACTGCATATCAGGCATCTGAGAGTATCTACAAGTTGTTTGACTATGTTACCGTGCTCTATCTTGGTCGTCAAATTTTTTTTGGCCCTGCCACCAAGGCCGTTGAATACTTTGAGAACATGGGATTTGATAAGAAACCAAGGGAAACTAGCCCCGAATATCTTACTGCGATCACCGACCCGCTTGCCAGAAGGGTTAAGCCCGGATTCGAGGGCAAGGTTCCCTCTACTCCTGATGAATTCGAGCAGTACTGGAGAAATTCGCCTGAATTTCAGGAATTGAAACAGCAGATTGCTGATCTCAAGGAGGAAAGCAATCCGGCAGAGGCCATGCAAGTTATTAAGGAGGTGGATCACAAGGAAAAGCAAAAATGGCTTTCTAAAGGTTCTCCTTATACTGTCAACTATATCGAGCAGCTGAAACTCTGCTGCGTTAGAGGCTTCCAGAATATCAAAAACAACAAGGATTACACCGTCACATTGATAGTGGCTGCCGTTGTGCAGTCGTTGATCGTGGGATCGCTTTATTATAATACGACCAACTCCAGTGGGGGCTCGTTCTCCAGAGGTGGTGATCTGTTTTTCGCTCTTTTATACTTCTCCATTATGTGTTTGGCAGAAATTGCTTCGTTGTTTGAGAACAAACCAATATTGAATAAGCAGCGCGGTTATACCCTATATCATCCGTCTGCAGAGTTGATTGCCAATCAAATCACTCAATTTCCGATTAGGTTTGCTGCCATCCTTGTATTCTCGATCATTTTGTACTTTTTGTCAAACTTAAAGAGGGAAGCAGGTGCATTCTTTGCCTTCCTTCTCTTCATTAACTTGACAGTTCAGACTGTGAATTCTCTATTCATTCTCCTTTCTTCTTTGTGTCCTACATTGAGTGCTGCAAACGGCCTCACCGGTATCTTTATGATGGCAATGCTCATTTACTCTTCTTTCATGATTCAGAGGCCTTCGATGTATTGGTGGTTTAAGTGGTTTTCCTATGCCAACCCAGTTCTTTATGGATTTGAGTCGATGATAACTATGGAATTCCATGGAAGAATGATGCCTTGCAGTTCATATGAGGTTGTTCCAAGTGGTCATGGATACGAAAATGTTTCATCTTCTAACCAGGTCTGTGCTTTCGTGGGTGCTGCTCTTACAAAGCAGCATTATCCAAATGCCGGAAATGATGTCAGCGGTGACTATTACCTTAAACTTGCATTCACATACGAGTTTAGTCATTGTTGGAGAAACTTAGGCATTATTATTCTTTTTATTGTTGCTTTCTTGGCTATCAACTCTTTATTAGTTGAGTACTACAATCCGCTAGTTGCAAGCTCTGACAAACTTTTGTTTGTTAAGGGAGCACGTTTACCGGAAACCTTAAAGCAGGCTGTTGGCCATCCAGATGCAGTTACCGACCAAGAGAAGGGAACTGGTTCCTCAAATACGTCCTCAGAAGAGAAATACGATGAAATAGTCGAAGCCCCAAGAGCAACTGCCGATATAAGTGGAGAAAAATTAGGTTCCGATGATATCTTCATGTGGCAGCACGTCGACTATGTCGTGCCATATCAAGGTGTTGACAGAAAGTTGTTAGATGATGTTCAAGGTTACGTTTTGCCAGGAACTTTGACCGCTTTGATGGGTGAGTCCGGTGCAGGAAAAACAACCTTGTTAAACACATTATCTCGCCGTACTGATGTTGGTGTTGTGACGGGAGACATGCTCATCAATGGCAGACCTATCGACTCCTCTTTTGAGCGTAGAACAGGTTACGTCCAACAGCAGGATGTCCATATTTCAGAGTTGACAGTAAAGGAATCGTTACTATTCTCTGCTAGGCTAAGAAGACCGATGAGTGTTCCAGATGAAGAAAAAGTGGCATACGTTGAAAAAATTATGAAAATTTTGAATATGGATGAGTATGCCGACTCTATTGCTGGCGATGCTGGATTTGGATTGAACGTCGAGCAGAGAAAAAAATTGTCCATTGCTACGGAGTTAGTGGCCAAACCTTCCTTGCTTCTTTTCCTTGATGAGCCAACCTCTGGTTTGGATTCTCAGTCATCATGGGCTATTGTCCAAGTTTTAAAGCAGCTTGCTGCTGCCGGACAGGCTATTTTATGTACCATTCATCAGCCATCTGCTACTTTGTTCGAACAGTTTGACAGGTTGTTACTTTTGAGAAAGGGTGGTCAGACCGTGTATTTCGGCGATATTGGTACAAATTCAAGATCAGTTTTGAGCTACTTTGAGTCCCACGGTGGACGTCACTGTGGAGAACATGAGAATCCGGCGGAGTACATTTTGGAAGTTATTGGTGCAGGTGCTACAGCATCTGTCGATCAGGATTGGTTCGAGATCTGGAAATCGAGTAAATTGTATCAGGAGACTACGGAAAATATAACTCGTTTGATCGAAGAAACATCCAAGAAGCCTGCCACGGATAATTCTGAATTGAGAGCAAAGTTTTCAGTCCCATACTGGATCCAGTTTAAGGAGGTTTTGAAGAGAACACATCTTCAGTTTTATCGTGATTTAGACTATGCGAGGTCCAAATTTATGTTAATGGTCATGGGTGGCTTGTTAGCCGGTTTCTCTTTTTGGAACGTTAAGCACACCGTTATTGGAATGCAAAATGCTATGTTTGCAAATTTCCTTGGCTTAATTATTTCTGCTCCTTTAACTAACCAGATTCAGGCCAGAGCAATTCGTTCTAGAGAGTTGTTTGAAGTGAGAGAATCAAAATCAAACACTTTCCATTGGTCTTGCTTGTTACTTGCACAATGTCTGGTGGAAATTCCTTATGAAATCGTTTTTTCCACAATATATTTTGTCTGCTGGTACTTCCCTATCCAGTTGGATAATTCTCCTTCAAGATGTGGATTTTGGTGGTTTACATATTGTTTCTTTTTCCAGATATATTATGTGACATTGGGTTTGGCTGTTATCTATGCATCACCAGATTTACCGTCTGCTAATGTGCTTATCGGTTTGCTTTTCAACTTTATTGTTTCGTTCTGTGGTGTGGTGCAAGTTCCTGCCTTGATGCCTGGTTTCTGGAAGTTCATGTGGAGAGCTTCGCCTTTCACATACTTTGTTGATAATATGGTCAGCACAATATTACACGGTAGAGAAGTTCATTGTAGTGCTACCGAAATGAACTACTTGAATCCTCCACAAGGAATGACCTGTGGTGAGTTTTTGGCTCCTTACTTTGAAAGAGCTACCGGTTACGTGAATAATCCAGAAGATACATCCAACTGCGGCATCTGCCAATACAAAGTGGGTGACCAGTATATGAGCACGGTTGGCATGTCATTCTCACATAGATGGAGGAATGTGGGATTTTTCTGTGTCTACATTGCATTTAATGTGTTCTCGATGATCAGCCTCTACTATATTTTCCGTGTTCGGAACTACTCTTTGAACATCAAGGGCCTCTTGGGTAAGTTTAAAAAGAGCAAGAAATAGTCGAGGGTGTATTCATCATTATTAAAGAATAATATTAATTAGATTCAATTTAACTTTGGGGGTTTATACATCATCCTTGTAGGCAGAGAAGTCGTAGCGTATTATAAGGAAGAGCGCCTTGAAGGCACATCAGGACAGGGTTTTTGGTTCCTACGACGGGATATAGTAATTTGCAAGCAATATCACATTTGCTGTGTGAATAAGATGAATGATTTCTCAGCCGATTGAACCAAATACTTTTCAAAGCCCTTACATTACCTTAGGAGTGTATATGGATAGATATATCCAAGATTTATTCCTAGTATCTAAGCATCTCTGCTGTGCGGTGCGTGATTCAAAAAAAAAAAAAAAAATTTCAACTCCTCAAACTCTTCTCACCTAATCTTCGGTTGCTCAGGCATTATGACAATTGGACAGATACCTAAGAAGGCCAGATTGGTAAGTCAAGCAGATTTGATGAAACATTTTGACACGTAGTTACTAACAACGCGTAATAGGCTAACTTGATTAACTTCAAGGTTCGTGTTACCACGACTAACTCATCGCAATTCATAGGAACACTCATGTCCTTTGATAAGTACATGAACTTAGTATTGGCAGATTGTGAAGAATTTCGATTAACTAAGAAATCTATAGTAGATCTCAGAAAGCAAGCAAGACAGAATAAAAAGGTAATTGATGAGTCTGGGCTAAAGGAACAGAAGAGATTGCTAGGCTTAGTAATCCTAAGAGGAGAAGGTATCATCAGTGTCGTGGTAGAAGCTGCACCAAACTCATCTAGTTTAAAGCCAGAGTTAAGGTTGAACAAAGGAAAGGGAAGTGCCAAGCCCTTGAAGATGCTAAAAGATGACAGAAATAAATCCAGACTCAACGCTCCCATTCGCACTAGTGGAGGTGGAATAAATAAACCAAGACCAAGATACTCCAGGTGATTATTGCCCACATACACATATGTACACTACTATATTCTTTTCTATAAATTAAATCTAACTATTAGCAAAAAAGAGCAAAACCATCATAGATACAATGAAGCACAGAAAACAATATCTCTCTTGATCTTTTCCTGCGCATCCGAGATCTTCATATGCAAACTGGAGTCTCCCACGATTAAAGCTGCATTCTTCACTTCACGACATATCTCATCCAAAAACGTTATTACCCTAACTATAGTGCCCTCCGATTCATCGGCATCGTTTGCATTTACCATTATCTCTTTAAACGACTGGCCTCTGGCCCACTCGTAAACGGTATTGACCATTCCAAAACGGTTATTCTCCAAAAATGTCTCCTCCTCAGAGGTCAAACTTATGTTTCTCTTGGTGTAGATATCCAAAAGAGTTTTGGCGATCTCACATATCTTCTCTTTACCCTTTTCCAACCTTTGAGTTGTCAAGGCTGGAGGTTCTGCATCCCCGTTACCCGTATGTTTTCCTTCGTAAACAAAGCAAGACAACAAAGCAACGATCTCCTCACTAGTAAAATCACCCAAAAAGTTGTCGAAGATTAACTCTGTGATAACCAATTCCCATCCGGAATTAATTTCGCATGCAACTCTTCCCTTCAAATTAACTGTCAATTGCACGGGGTCAACATACTTCAACTCCTTTAAAACCTCCAATCTTTGCTGATACTCTGGTAGCAAATCCAAATTCTCTTCACTCATTGATTCCTTTAAATTCTCAATCTTTTCAATCACTTTCATCCTTTCATAAACCTGGTCATACTTTCCCTTGGTCTGCAAAAGTTTCAATAAAATTTTATCAGCCACTGTCTCAGCGATCTCAGTGGCCAACTCGCTATGTTCTGCAACCAACTTAACAGTGGCTACCGACATATTTTTGCTCCAATTATGCTCCTTCCAGGACAGCCGTTGGGAAGCATGAAGAGATATTAACTTTTTTAGCTTTTCCATTTCCTCCTTATCCTTTGATTTGAGTAGTCTAACGTTAACATCTAGGGAAATATCTGTCACAAACTCGATATCATTCAACTTAATCGGCTTAATGGATGAATGAGTATCATTATTCCATTCAGAAAAAAAAGAAGAGATAAACGCATCTCCAAATATAGGATTGAACCAAAAATTGTATTCGTTCTTTCTTGCCTGTCTCCATCGGCCTGCACCAAAGCAAAAGCAGACAACTGTGCCATCAGTATTTGCCATGGAAGTTGTAATAGCCAGTTTGGATGTATTGTCACTATCTCTGAAAACGATGAGTCTTCTGGATGATAATATTTTTGACCTTCTATGTCCAATTATCTCCTCCGAAATCAAATTGTAATAGTTATCTTGATAAGATTTCATAAGCTTAAATAGATGCTCCATTGGTGTGTATTCGGAAATAGCTAATTTGATTTGATGGTCCTTATTAAGATTACCTTCTAGCTTAAGTAACTCCATTTGTTGTTCCGGAAGCATTGACTGAGAAGCGTTTTCACTGAACGAACGTTTAATCATATCCTCTACCTTTAAGGATTCGATTCTAAGTAAATTCAAGATCATATTATAGGTCAATCTGAATCTTGAAGAAAGTTTTGTAGGAGCACCAAGAGTTGTAGTCTTGAAACTTTCCCTTGGAAGTGGCACATTATACGCCATTATCATAATTGTACCCTTTGTATCTAGACCTCTCCTGCCAGCTCTACCGGACATCTGTGTGAACTCACCGGGCAACAAGAATCTAAACGAAGTGCCATCGTGCTTACGAAGAGAGCTGAAAACAACTGTTCTGGTTGGAAGATTAAGCCCCATAGCAAACGTTTCTGTAGCAAATAACACCTTGATCAATGCTTTGGAGAATAGAATTTCCACAACTTCTTTCACAATTGGTAATAATCCACCGTGGTGAACGGCGATACCTCTCTCCAACATATCCCTCATTTTCATAATTTGCGGAAGTTCCCTATCTTCCTTCTTTAATCGTGAGACTGCCTTATCAATGAACATGTGAATTTCAGAGGATTCCTTGGATGTGGAGAAGTTTAATCCCGTGAGAGTATCTGCATATTCTTCACATTTCCTCTTCGAAAAGACAAAAATCACAACAGGCAATAGATCATGCTTTCGCATATAGTTTACTAATGTAATCCATGTGTTCTGGGAAGGGAAGTCTCTTCTATTCGAATTATTTCCTGTCCTTCGAGAGATCATGCTTTTATTTCCTCTGCCCCTCAGATTCGATCCACCACGTTTATTCTTATCGCCATTTCCTATCAGTTTATTCTCAGCCTTAGTCTTAGTTAGTCGATTCTCATGTTCTCTAAATCCTTTTTCTAAAAATTTTCTGTTCTCGTCGATAACCTTGAATGGTCTGTCTTTCGCCCAGATATTAATTTCTAGAGGGACGGGTCTCTTTGGAGTAGAGATGACGTAGATATCCTTCTGTTTGGTTCTTCCAATCCATGAAGCAAACTCATATGTGTTTGGCACCGTGGCAGACAACATAATCATCTTCACATGTTCCGGGAGCATGATAATGACCTCTTCCCAGACAACACCTCTGTCCACATCATTCACATAGTGAACTTCATCGAAAATGACATACTCCACATCACGAATAACATCAGAGCCTCGATAAAGCATAGATCTCAAAATTTCTGTCGTCATGATTAAGCAGTTCGCATCTGGGTTTATCTGGACATCACCAGTGATAACACCAACATCCATGTTAGGGAAGGTTTCCTTGAAATCTCTAAATTTTTGATTGGACAATGCCTTTATTGGAGATGTGTAAATTGCCTTAGTCATGTTTCGTTGTGCCATTGCAATGGCATACTCGGCAACAACGGTCTTACCAGCAGAAGTATGTGCAGCCACAAACACGGAGTCTCCTTGCTCTAGATGATAGATGGCTTCCTGCTGAAAGACATCCAATTGGAAAGGCCAGGTTCTGGCGGGGTTTGGAACCAATTCGTCGAAGTTCTCAATTTTATGGTCCAATTCAACCATATGGGCCCATTCCTTCTTTCTCTTGACTCTAAGAGACCCACCAGTAGATGACGCAATGCTGGGCCTCATTATCGACCGCTCCGGTATTATATCTTTAATCTCCTCATCCAAATCCAAATCCGTGTCATCGTCATCCTTAGACTCAAATAACTTCTCAGAATCCTCCTCTGACGTCTCGTTGGATTCTTCCGCCTGGCTTTCTTCCTCCTCCTTCAACTCTTGAATCTTATTTTCACTGATATCATCCATCTTAATTTCCTTCAGATCTTTATCTGACTGGAGCTTGAGACCCCTGGAAAGTCCCTGTGGAACGTCAAATAAGCCATGCTCGTCTCTGTGCAAAAACTGAATGGCTCTATCGGAGTTCTCACCACTTTGTACTGCCAATCCACCCGGCTGAAAAGGTAAGGACGATATTCCACCTCTTAGATCTTTGGATCCAAATTTTCTATTCATTGACAATGAAGATGATGCAAGCCCGCCAGTCTCCAACGTAGAGATATCGAATTCCTCGTTGGCAGAGATTATCTTTCCTTCGATTCCCTTTCTCTTGAATCTCACTCTCGTTCTATTGAGATAAGATGGAGGTGACAACAAAGACTTGTAAAACTTGGCCACTTGATCGGTGCCTACTTCAGGAATTGTTTGAAATTCATCCAAAACATCCCAAGGCAATTCATTGTCAGGAGTTAAGAATCGTTTCTTAATGTCATTGTCGATTTCCTGCTTTGTTGGTTCTGCTACACTGTAAGCTGTCTGTGTTTCTGGATCCAACTCCCGGTCATCCGGAGTAGCATCCAGTCGTCTGATTTCTGCAAGAATCTCTTCCAGTTCTTTATCTTCGTCCATAGTGAAAGGTCTGGTGGAAAAAAGAAGTATAAGAGATAGTTTTGTAAGAATGGTTCGCTTACGGGTGTAGGGGTGTGCGAATGGAGTGGAGGAAGATGGTGATGGAAGTGAAGGAGAACAACAAGACGACAGAGAAAGTAAAAGAGCATAAAAGGTGAAGCCAGAAGATATAGAAACACCATTGAAGGCGTTCTGGTATTATCTGTGAAGCAGTGTGGCAGGTAACTTGCCTGTAAAATTATTATTGAGCGTAGGCAATGTTGCAGTCGTACTACAGGGGAAGGATGCCACAGTCAAAACAGTGAAACTACAGATATTATTGCGATAGGTGAGCCATGCACAAAGCAAGTAGATGAAAATTATTAGCACCTTTCTCTAGCAAGAGACAGATAACCAAGAGTTAGAAAGCCTTTCTCTAGCCATAGTTAGATAACCTTTCTCTAGTATCAATTAGAAAAAATCTACGGCGCTCCTCAGAAGACAAATAACAGGCTTATAAGGTGGAGCGTGCTATTCGTCCTAAAAGATCAAAGAAAGTTGGGAAAACATAGTGAGTAAAAATAAGGTTCTCATCCATGGTACAATCTAGATTGGAAACCACAGAAGTAGGTCGAAATGGCATATAGGTAGTAATTACATTCTTACTTACGCTAGGCTAGCTATGCGGTAATGTTGATAAGAACTGCATTTTTCCGCGGCTAATTGCTTGTGATGAATGGGGGAATCACAGAGAGATTGGCAGCAGCTGAGGAACCACAGAGCCAAGTAACAAGTCTCTAGCTCGACTTTCCTGCTTGACAGAATGATGTCTACACTACCACCGTAACATCTGGGCATGGTAGTTTGCAAAAGCTCTGTGCCGAATACAAATTAATACGTTTTGGACATAATGGCGTGAGGAAATTCCAGAAATAATGTCATGTTTGGTCTGCTCATTCTTATGCAAAAAAAAAAAAAAAAAAAAAAAAAAAAAAAAAAAAAAAAAAAAAAAAA